>JANHAO010012174.1:0-16535 GCA_026873985.1 Saraca asoca | reverse complement strand
GATTAATAGGATGTCACATTTTTTAGAGCCTGTTGTTATTAAGCCTAATACATTTGTGATCATTTAGTGGGCTTAGTGGATATTGAATTTTTTGATTGGGCTTGTCATGATGGGTAGGCTTGCCCCATCACTATTTTTTTACATAGGGGAGGCCCCTATTTCTAGCCACCTTCAGAAGTTTAGTTTTCCTCATCTAAACTAAACATAGTGTTCTGGGTAGAATAAGGATAGTTTCTTCCCTTTTCTTATTGCAGGGTACAGATCTGGGATGGCTTCAACATCTAATACCATTCCAAGTAACTTTGATTAATTTATGTCTCAATTTTGTTAATTTGTTGTATTTTATTTACATGCTATTTGTTAGGATTAGATTATTTTTTCTATAGAATTTTATAACATAAAATACTCTTTAAAAGTGGGGGCGCCCAATGATCTCAGGTGGACGTTGTGACACGGGTTAAGGATCAAAGTTTGGTGGCTAATAGATTCCCTTAGACACTTAAAACTACGTAATGAAACATATATTAATAAAACAGAGCGTCCATCTCCTTATTTAGAAAAGCCCCTTCTTGATGTACACTGGAGGCCACTAATATGGGGCATTCTTTGAGACTCGTTATGCATCGATATTTTAACTACATGCTCATGTTTGCTTATGGGCATGTTGCAATCAAAATCTATTTTGCCTCATTAACTATCTAAGAATAGCTTAAGTTATTGGAAGGTTGACACCTTGACCAAGAGTTGACAGCATGTGTTGCACGATACGACTAGAAAAGCTAATGGCCTATGATAGTTAGTATCAAAGTTTAGTTGTGCTAGAAAACCAAGTCGAGCAAGTTACAATAGGTAGATTCAACTTGTTGAAAGCATATAAGGGTTATAAGTGAAGTGAACACTTGCCAAAACAACAAAGAGATGCTACCAAGGACTTAACCAAAAGGTAAGCAAGAGGTTGGAGAGACTTGAGGGATAGTGTGCGAGATATTGCATTCAAGAGACCGTAAATGATGCACCATGTGCAAATGTATGCATAAGATGATGGGCTTGTTGTACAAGTTGAGACATTGGTTATGGGCTCATTAACAGTGGCATTCGAAGGAATGTAAAATCACTCAATAAAGTGAGTAAATTGATAACTTAACTGACGAGAGGAAACCCTAAGAGAAGCCATGGTCTTACAAAAAAAGCTAAATCATGTCCATGAAGGACATGTTAGCTACTAACGGAGCCATAAAGGTGAAGTCATAGTTATGTTAAAATGTGTGATCACAATAAACAATTGACATATCTTACAAGATGACATGTCTAAAAAAATGTGTTAAGTGAACAAATCTTATTAGAGGAGTCTAAAAACATGTTAGAGGGCATGAATCTTACTCGAAGGAATAAACCCAGATGGGAAAGAGATAGTCCAAGAGGGATCTATTGTGTACAACAAATCACATGGTTGTAATGAGTGAGTTGCAACGCTTATCCATAAGATTTAGGACGAGATGTTAGAGGAGCTAGCATATCATAGTTGCATAATAAATGGCAATGATACCCAATGCAACGAGCTAAAGCTACACAGTTGTGTAACAGAGTTGTAGCAATGAATTAAGGAGTCGTGGGGCAAGCACTACTTAGTCATGAGATAAACTTTGTGACAATGACCATCAGATTCACAATTGCTCATACACAAGCAAAATGAAACTTGAGCTAGAGCAGTGAGTGCTCTCTACTCAACCACAATCAAGCCATTAATATGGGGGAACCATAGGGAAGATATGTTTGAAGAAGGCGTCATCATGAAGATGCATTCAAACTAGGCTACATGGGCCTAGACATCAAAGGATATCATTCAATAAGTGTAGAGAAAGAAGGCACTGATCATCAAAGAAGTGGCTAGGAGGGTTAATATACTAGGAGTGGCTATGAGGGTTGGGGGAGATGAGTCAATATCAACTTCAAAGATATAGCATTGAAGAGTGCAAACCTTGGAGGGGTCGTGAGAACCAAGATGTTAGATAGCATCAACTTTGACAAGGCTGTAATGGTCAAGATACCACAAGAGTGTCAATTCAGAAAAGGTCAAAAGAATTTGATCAAGTGTGAAAGTGGCATAGTGAATTATAATGGATTGATCGAACCTAACGTGAGCAAAATTGTATGCAAGCCATATTTTGTCAATAAGGCAAGTGACTTGCGTCTTGAATCAATGGAATGGAACATTAGATTTAGGGCATATTTGTCAATAGACTATCCAATATGCTAAGTAAATGCAAAAACTGTGGAAGTAGCACATACTTAAGCTACAGAGGTAGTAGGTCAAGAGCTGTGCAAGTATAGCATGCCTTTAAGCTACAAAGATAGTAAGGTAGCACATGTTGCAAAGGTGACAACCTAAATGCTTCAAAGGCAGTGGGACAAGAAAAGTTTTAGAGGCGATGAATTGGAGAAATGTAGAGATAGTGGCACACAGAGGAATGCTGGGACAATGAAGTAGATTCTACAAAGGTAGATCACAAAGTATGCAAAGGTAACAAAACCTAAGACACCAAATTTGTGAAGGCAACTACGTAAAGTTAGCAAGAGAAGCAAATGCCCAATGGTGTGAATTTAATGGGATAAAGCCAAGAGAAAGTCAATAAAGGAGTTGAGGTGCAATAAACTACTAACCATTCTGAAAGCTATGTCTTGTTGAGGGTGTCATAGATCAAAACCTCTTAAATGATGTTAGCTTAAAGAGACAAGAACAGAATAGTCAAGAGAGTAACTTGAATGTAGCAAATAGAAGACCAACATGAAGATTCGAGAAGCTGAACTTGATAGATGAAACCTTCATGGAAGCTATGTTAGATTGAGGTGTTAATGAGGACATTGACATTTTAAAGTGGAGGATAATGTCACAAGTTGGCCTTATGAACTCGGTGGTAAACATGTTTGATTTCGAACAAAATTTTGCATAAAAATCAAGCATGAAAAAGAAGTCTTGTGATGTGAATTTGGGAATAAATGCACTTGTGTATTATTTTTTCCTATTTTAAGGATACTTATATCTTTTTAGCATAAATTATTTATTCAATATGAGTAAAAAAGTATATGGTTGCAATCCTTGTAATTTTATTGTTGTGGGTGTTTTTCAGATAATACAAGATGGGCTGTTTGAGGCCTAACAGGGGACAGATCTAAGAAGGACAGGGTCCAAATCAAGGAACCAAGACTATTCAATGAGGGCGTCATGATAGGGCTGCACTCGTTAAGAACCTCAATTCATTGGTAAAAGGGGACCACCATGAACATCCTTAAGGGAACGCATTGGGCTAATGTAACGAGACTAACCAAAATAGTCAATAGGTCGCTAAGCATAGCCCTGTGTCACTAGCTTAGAGACCCAAGCATATGGAAGGGAATCCAGTCAGCAACTAAGGGCACACATTTCCAACCAACAAGTTAACCTCCAAAACTAACACATCAGCTTCCCGATTGTCCGACATTCATTTGTCTAGCATTTATTATCCAATATCTAGCATTTAATGCCCAATGCAGTGGGAGTAATCATTTTGCTATCTGATAATTTACACTTATAACCCTCCTTCCTTCTATAAATAGAAGGAGGAAGACATTGTCATGGAGAGAGAAAAAGAATTGACATACAGATACTCTGCCAAAATGGTGAGAAAGCACTTTCACAGTAAGGGAACCCTGGCATTGTAATTTAGTTAAGCAAAACTGAGAAAATCAACTTTCCAAGTTAATACAAGAATACCGTGGACGTAGAGGCCAATTTGGCTTTAGCCGAACCACGATAAAAGCTTCTGATGTTTGCTATTTTCATTTTCTTCTTTACTTCTTTACATTTTTGCATATCAATGTTTCAGACTTGTAGTTTTGGGGGAAAGACGAACTCAAATCTGTTGATTGGATTTTGATGTCAATATTTTGACGCTAGAAGGAGAGCCTCCATTGCATTTTCCCTACTCTTGATAACTTAGTCTAACTACCATGGCAAGAGGAAAAGCCACCAGAAGTATAGAGATTACCATAGGCTGACCCAAAGGTTAGATACAACAACACCAGGATGTAGCTACTCCCATAGTAGGTGCCACCGTTGGTGTGGCATCTTTCACTCCGTATCAATCTTGCGTCTCCGAAATGGATGGGGCCCAGATATGGCACCAGTGCCAAAAAGTGCTTGATCGATGCCAAGAAGCACTTGAGAATACCACGAAGGAGTCAACTGATATGGTCAGAACATTGGCACAGGCATAGACCCAGGATGCACCAAGGCAAGCTGAAGTTGTTACACTTGGAGGTGGGCACCAACAGCTAGGGCCTCGGTGTCAGGAGCATATAAGAGTTGAATGATAATGAGCCAGTTCGATTCACTCGTCTAATTCACGGCCAAGGTCAGAAGTTCACCGAGTTCACAAAGACAAGAAAGAAGATCAATAAGGTGAAAACTCACACTAAGGTAAGGGCTTAGATGAGATCGACCATGAACGGAGGATGAATCGATATTCATCAGACCATGAACATAGCGGCAAGTACAAAACCTCATATCACTATTCCCGTGATAAGCGATAAAACAAGGATCAATAATTGACTAGTAATCAGTTTAAGGCACGAGACTTGGTGATCGAAGAGCTGCTTCGGAGAATGAAATAGCTAGAGAAAAGATCCATGGCTTAGAGCAGCTAAGGCTCTCACAGAGAGAGGACCCCCTTTTACAAAGAAATTGAGATGGAACCCCTTCCTTAGAGGTTTAAAGTCCCAAATATCCCATAATACAATGGGGATAGCAATTCATATAGTCACTTGGATGCTTTTAATGTACAGATGGACTTGCAAACTTCCAACCCACTGGTGAAATGCTGAGTCTTCCCTGCCACGCTTAGAGAAATGCCACGAACATGGTTCAGGAGTCTCCCAGCTCACAGCATTTGAAGTTGGGAGGAATGCCAAGAGAAATTCCTTAACTAATATAAGGCGTTAAGGAGATAGCTCACCTGATCCTATCATCTAGCAACAGTCTTTCAATGGAAAGACGAGTCACTAAGGATTATATCACTCAGTTTCGATGAGAGATCAGCAATGTAAGAAACCCATCGGATGAAAGTGTCCTCACAGCGATCTTTACCAGCCTTCGTAGTGATGGAAAACTGTATGAGGATATATATAAATCCCTGTTAAAGAGTTTAGGCAGGTTCTATGAATGGGTTGCTAAGGAAATCTGATGGGAAGAAACCTTCAGTCCAAAGAATTCCAATCAAAAGGAAGAGATGAACACCTCTAACTAAAGTAAGAAGAGGACTGATGGTGGGAATAGTAAAGAAGAATAGAAGCATAGCTTCAGGGAGCAAGCCACAAAAGGGCAAGGAGTGAGCGGCCCCAGTATTATAGCCATTACGATAGTTATACTATCATGTCAGACACTTTCGACAGGATCTACGCGACCGAAAGAAATAATGAAGATTTCGAACGACCTAGACCTCTAGGAATCGCCCTCGACTGAAGGAACCATAATAAGTTTTGTGCCTACCATAGTGAAGTTGAGCATAACACCTCAGATTGCTAGGTGCTTAAGGATGCCATTGAGGACCTCATTAAGAGGGGTCGTTTGAGAGGCTATATGGTGAGAGCTTTGGGGCAACAACCCTCACATCCTCAGCCATTGACACAACGTCAGCATTAGCTGGCCCTGAGCTTGAAGCAACACTGTCTATAAGGACCATTTTTACCATCCACGATGATCCGCACATCGTAGGCATGTCGAATAGGTCACATGACTACTATATACGAGAAGTTGGCCATGTTCTATTTGCAAGTCACGTAGAGCATGAAAGACTCATCAAGAAAGCTAAAATAGCCTCAAATAGCATCATGTTCATAGATAAAGATGCGTAAGGGATCCATTATCCTCAGAATGATGCAATAGTCATTCGGGCCAAAATTGACAACATCGAGGTGAAATGAATAATGGTCGACACTGGGAGTTCTGTCAACGTGATGTTTAAAACGTGTTTCAACCAGATGGGCATAAATACAAACCAACTAAATCCTTCCCCTAAGTCACTTTACGATTTCATGAGGATGGAATACTTTTGGTGGGATAGATTAAGCTCCCGCTCACTCTAGGGGATCTGGACCATCAGACGACTATTATAGCGAATTTCTTGATTATAGACTGCCCCTCAGCATACAATATAGTGCTAGGGTGACCTGCCATGAATGGCCTCAACACAGTCGCATCAACCAAGATGCTGACCATTAAATTCCCTACCTTGAATGGAGTTGGATGTGTATGGGAAGAATAGTAAATGGCCCGACGTTGCTATAAAGAGGCAGTCAGACTTAGGGTCCAAGGAAAGAAGGTGCATGTAGTATCTAGAAGAGAACCTCGAGTCATGAGTACAAAGGGGGTCAGTCACGATCTCGACCCTCATAAAGTGGACAACGAATGAGCTATCGGTCCCATTGAAGAGCTTAAAGATGTGCCAGTAAGCGAAGCGAATGCATAAAGGTACCTTAAGCTGGGAAAGAACTTGCCACCCAATATGGAGATGCAGTTAGCTGAATTTCTTAAAGTAAACCTAGATGTCTTTGCTTGGAACCACAAAGACATGGTGGGTATCAACCCCAGGGTTATGTCGTATAGGCTCAATATTGACCCCAAGTATAAATCGATTTGCCAGAAGAGAAGGCCGATGACTGTCGAATGATATGTAGCATTAAAAGAAGAGGTAGATGAGCTTCTAGTTAATAAATTCATCTGAGAGGCACATTATCCCACTTGGATGACCAATCCCATCCTTATTAAGAAGAAAAATGGAAAATGGAGGACCTGCATCGACTTCACTAATCTTAACAAGGCATGCCTGAAAGATAGCTTTCCACTGCTAAGGATCGACCAACTCGTGGATGCAACAGTGAAGCATGAACCCCTTAGCTTCATGGATGCCTACTCGGGATATAATCAAATCTTAATGGCCACATAGAATGAAGAGCACACCTTGTTTATTTCCAATCACAGATTGTACTGCTACAAAGTGATGCCCTTTAGGCTTAAAAATGTAGGAGTGACATATCAACGATTGGTAAATATGATGTTCCAAGAACAAATCATTAAGAAAATGGAGGTGTATATAGGTAACATGTTGGTCAAGTCCAAACAGCTCACTAATCATTTTTGTGACTTGTATGAGATGTTCCAAATTCTGAGGAGTTACCAAATGAAGTTAAACTCGCTTAAGTGCACATTTGGAGTTACGTTGAGAAAATTTCTCGGCTTTATCATGAATAATAGGGGGATCGAAGCAAATTCATAAAATATTAAAGTTCTCCTTGACATGCGAACCCCTTCCGGCCCCAACAATGTGCAGAGTTTGAACGGCCAATCATGGCGCTCAATAGATTCATCTCGGAGGCAACCGACAGGTGCATCCCCTTCTTTGATATCTTGAAAAAAGTGAAAAGATTTGAATGGACGCAAAAATGCAAGGCTGCCTTCCAAGAGCTTAAGCAGTATCTTGAAAGAGCTCCACTCCTAACTAAACTGAAAAAGGGGGAGAAGTTGACCGTATACTTAGGCATATCCCAACATGCCATGAGTGTAGCCCTAATACGAGACGAGGGAGGGGCTTAGTTCCCTGTCTATTATGTGAGTAAGAGACTGTTGGACACTGAAACGAGGTACTCACCTATAGGGAAACTTTCCTTCTGCCCGGTTGTTGCATCTAGGAAGATGCGACCCTACTTTTAGGCCTATTGCATAAAGGTGCTCACACAATTCTCGCTAAGTCAGGTCTTACAAAAAATGGATGCCTTTAGCTGGTTACTCCAATAAGCAATTGAGCTTGCCTAATTCGACATCAACTATAGGCCCAGACCAGTGATAAAAGGGCAAGCACTGGCTAACTTCACTATGGAATTCATGGGGTCAATGCAAAAGGCAGTGGGAACTTTAGAAGCCCTATGGTGGGAAATGTACGTTGATAGGTTGTCTAACAATCAAATGATTGGAGCTTGGGTGCTCTTCATTAGTATAGAAGGACACAAGCTCCTTTATGCCTTAAGATTTAACTTTCAAGCCACTAATAATGAAGCTAAATACGAAGCACTACTGGCTAGGATAAGGTTAGCTAAGGAGGTACGAGCTGAAAAGGTAAAGATCTTTCACAATTCATAACTCATTGTCTACCACGTAAATGGTGAATACCAGGCCCGGGGGTCGAAGATGACCAGTTACCTTCAAAAAGTATGAGAGATGCTAAATTCCTTCCAACAATATGAAGTCATTCAAATACCGTGAGCCTAAAATGTGCACACTGACACCTTGACTCACCTGGCTATAGCTAAAAAGGGTGACTTTTCAGGGGCACTCCCCATGGAATTTCTATCATCCCTGAGTATCGGGCAAGAAGATGTCATAATGGTAATTACTAAGGCACCAGATTCCTAGATGTACCCGATCATAGATTATCTATAGAATGACAGACTTCTGAAGGATAAACTTGAGGCACGACGACTGCAAATTAGGGCAGCTAGATATTGTATCGATGGCAGTGTATTATATAAAAGGGGGCTCATGACTCCACTTTTAAGATGCATAGACAACAAAGAATGCAGCACTATCCTCGAGGAGATCCACATGGGCCATTGTGGAAATCACGCTGGGGGGGCTATCTTTAGCCCAAAAGGCTCTCTGGCAGGGTTTTTATTGGCCTATGATGAAATGAAATGCCATTGGCCTCGTCAAGAAATGTGACAAGTGCCATAGGTTTACAAAGATACCACTTTGCCATTTAGGGAATGGACTTGATCGGACCATTTCCTATAACTCGAATGAATTGTAAACACACGATAGTAGTTATAGACCATTTCACCAAGTAGGCAGAAGCGAAGGAGCTCACAGAGATTTCATCTACTAAGTTTGAAAGGTTCATATAGAATAACATTATTTACAGGTTTGAAGTCCCTCAATAGATCATGACTGATAACAAGACCCAGTTTACTAGTGAACAATTCGTCAACTTTTACGATGATCTCAAAATCACTAAAAGTTTCTCAACCATAGACCATCCACAAGCCGACGGCTAAGTCGAGGCCATCAACAAGATCATCGAGTGGATCTTGAAGACAAAATTAGAGGCCAAATAGGGAGCATGGGTGGATGAATTGCAAAAAGTGCTTTAGGCTTACAGGACCACACCTTACAGCTCTATAGGAGAAACTCCCTTCTTGATGGTATACGGATGCGAAGCGGTGATCCCCGTAGAGCTTGAAGTTATAACCCAACGAAGAATTACCTTCAACCCTGAAGATAATGATCGATTACTTGCCACGAACCTAGACCTTATGGAAGAGGCAAGGGAAATGGCTCGCCTCAAAATCATGACTTACCAACAGCGGGTGGCGAGATACTACAATCATAAAGTGCAAGCTCAAGACTTGAAGCCTGGTGACCTCGTTTTGCACCTTGTCCTCCCAAGAGCTCACTAGTGAAAGGGCCTTAGGACCAAACTGGAAGGGTCCGTACCTTATCAAAAAAATTGTTGGCAATGAAGCTTATCATTTAGCGAACATGGAAGGGATGGAGTTCCCCTGAGCCTGGAGCACTGAGCACCTCCGTCGATACTACAAATGAAAGCCTTAATATTTGTAAAAGCTAATCAAATACATGTATTTGTGTAATTCTTTGAATCCTTATAACAATAAAAGTTTTTTTAGAATTCTGTACAAGAAATGATGTGCTCATACAAGTTTATCTGGTCTCATATGTGCAAACATGTAAACCAAAAGAAAGCAAACGAGAATGCATTAACAAAGTCAATCCATACAAATACTTAAGAGTTCTTTACAAGCTCCAAAAAAGGGAAGGGGAAAAGAACACAAAGTTGTAAAATCCAAAGCCTATGGAGCTGGTGCCTTAGGAGCCAAGTCTTCTTGAGGATGGAGATCGTGGGGAGAAGTGTCAAGAATATCCACTGCAAGGACGTCAGCCATCTCAACGACTTACAAGTCATCTCTCCTTTGAATGGCACCTCCAACGGGAAGAGCTTAAACATCAGAAGTTACACTCTTATTGGAAGAGCTGACCCTAGCAGTCCTCCTCTTGAAGTGTTCAATAGCCTCAAGATCTTGTGGACAAAAAAAGGAAAAATCTAATTTTGGATGCTACTTCCACAAAGTGTAGAAGAAAGTGGTGCAAGTTTTGGACTTGGCCTCTTTAACCGTGTCCGTTGTCAATGAGGCAGTCTCCGCCCTAATTCTGGCAACCTCTTCCTTTGTAATAGTAGCTTCCTTCTTGGCTCCTTCCAGCTCCTTCATAACAGCTTCGACTTGCTGGTCTGCCACCTTGACCCACAGCTCGATATCTCTAGCTCTTTATTTTGCTGAACCGGCGTGTTGGTTCATAACTTCGACCCTTTGTCTCACCCAATGAGCACGTTTGAGGGCTTTGTCCAAATCAACCTTCACTTTTGCCAGATCATTGGTCATGAGACTGAGGTTCACCACAATAGCTTTGTGATCCACTTTTTCGCAAGACAAGGTAACCTCTAACTCCTCAACCTTCTCCCTTAGCTCGAGGACCTCAATAACATAAACAACCAACTCATCCACGAGGTTCGCCTCCCCCTAATCTAGGGCTTGAAGCACCTCGTTAATTTTCATCAGCGTTAATGAATTCTGAAAAGCTAGATGACCAAGTCAGATTATAAAAGAAAAAAGGGAGCCGAAGTGAAAGGACACAGCTTACCTTAAGCTATAACATGCTGCATAACCCACAAACCTCCCAATGGAGAACTCCTCAGCCTCTATTACTTGGATCCTTCTACGAGTGCCTAGGATTATGTTAATGTTGTCCATGAAAACTTGAATGTATTCCTCGGTCTTAGAGCTGGGCTTAGTAGATTACTCTACAGCTTCAACCTCGGGCATCACTCTCTCACAGACAATGGTCTTCTTCTTCTTCTTCCCCTTATCTGTCTTTCGCTTCTTAGGAGGATGACCAGATGGGGTAGTGACATCGGCCGTAACTATTACCTCAAGCCACGAAGTTAGAGATGGCCTTTACGGAGGGGTCATTACTGAAGCCAGGGATCAGGTTGTAGCAGGATGAGTTACGTCAACATTAGAAGCCAATGGGATCTCCTCATCATCATCAGATGAGGGCATCCTAAGGATGAGCTCCATTATCTTTTTGTAATCCTCAAAATTAACGGGGCCAACCTCTGTTGCCCAACAAATCCCTACTTCTCTAGTTACCTTGATACCTTGGGCCGGAGTGAGCTTGTGAAAACCAAGAAGGCTTTTGTTGAAACAGAAGTCATTCTCAAGGTCTTTCAAGGTGGAAAACTTATCCAGTATTCCTAGTTCCTTAGGTTGAAGTGTCATTGTCTTGCTAGTCCCATTTGTGAAATAAGGTAAAAGTTAGAATAGAAAACAAACATAGATGAATCATTGAACCCACACATCCTCAGTCTACCTACCTGGGGTGAGGATAAAACTAAAATTTTTGAGATCACGCAAAGATGGGCACGAGATGTAAAACCAATGAGTCTTATAATGCCCTACATTGGATATTCCTTTGGCACCCCTGTAGCAAAATTCTCTTATACTCCACAGCTGAGGAGAAAGGTAAATAAGCCCATCTGACAAGTTTTCACACCTAAGGTTATACAAGTAGCATAGAACCTCAATCGATGGTGGTGGAAGACCATTGCCCAAGTAAATTAATGCCAGCGAGATGAGCTAGGTATAAGAATTTGGGGTGAGTTGGAATGGGCTGAGTTTCACCTTATTCAAGAAGTTAACAATAAAGGATTGTATCAGGAACTTAAGTCTTGTAACGAGGTAAGGAATGTTAATAGTGATAAACCCTTAAGGCGGATAGAGAGTGTAATCATCGGGGGAAAGGACCATAACATTGCACCCCTTAGGGAACCAATATGATCGAACCATAGATAGAAGCTCACGATAATGTATGGTCGAGACGTGCAAATTGAACACTTGATGATCAACGGGTCACTGACTTACACTGAACTCTTGGCCCTTAATGGGGTCTGGACAAACATTAAAGTCCCCAACAACTCCACGACCTCTCAAGGTTGTTCCACCAGAATGTCGTACCTGCTCCACATCCTAAGATGAAGGATCGGGTTCACCTTTGTCCCTAACTTGGTGATGGCGACACCCATGACCTGCACCCATGAACTCTTACCAATGACTAAGGGTAAGAAACTTCCTATACCACAAGCCATGCACATCCCAAGTTACCCTATCTACAACCCTAACTTTAGCAAACAAAAGACTCAGAAATCGAACCACAAAATCCTAGGGAATCCAAAATGGTGACCAAAGACCTTAGGGTTTATTGACAGATTAATTAAACAAATTGAAGCAAGCAAAAAATACCCAAAGGCAACACCGACCAACACTTTCATTCCTCAGCCAACGACAAGCAAATTTCATGCAAACCATGAAACAATGAAATACAAAAATTACCTGATCAAGGGAGACTTATCATGGCTAATTAAGACAAAAAAGTTCGAGACAGCTTTCAAAAAGACTCTTTGGTAGATGAGGCCTAGGTAGCAAATAGTGCTGACGGTAACTAACGATAGAAATCAGTTACGGTGCTTGCCAAAGAAGATGGACAAAAGGAGTCTGGAAAGCTTGAAGTTTCAAATAATAGAATGAGAAGGAGAAAGGGGGTCTCCTCAGCTTATAAGGCACACAACACCACTGTTAGATCTAGGAACCCATCAATCACCTACGATCTGATGGCCTAGCGGAAGCCAACAGTCAACTGATAATAATGAAGGTAGAAGTAATCATTGCAAGCTAATAGTAGGAGTCTAAGAGCTACACACGAAGTGAATGAATGCGCGCCAGGCTACCCACAGAATCAGAGATAGCGAAACGACAAATCAAGGCTCACAATTTCAAAACCTCACATCCAAGAAGTGCTAGCCATGTACCAAATCTTGCGCAAGCCATGACCAAGAAGTGTTCTATGCACCAAAATCTTACACGGACAATTTCAAGACCTCGAGTCCAAGAAGTGCTAGCCATGCACCAAATCTTGGGCGAGATGCATCCAAGAAGTGCTCTATGTATCAAAATCTTACGCGAACAATTTCAAGACCCCGTGTCTAAGAAGTACTAGCCATGCACCAAACCTTGCGTGAGCCACGTCCAAGAAGTGCTCTATGCACCAAAATCTTGCGCGGACAATTTCAAGATCTCACGTCCAAGAAGTGCTAGTGATGCACGAAATCTTGCACGAGCCATGTGCAAGAAGTGCTTTACACACCAAAATCTTACGCAGACAATTTCAAGACCTCGCTTCCAAGAAGTGCTAGCCATGTGCCAAATCTTACGTGAGCCACATCCAAGAAGTGTTCTACGCACCAAAATCTTGTACGGATAATTTCAAGGCCTTACGTCCAAGAAGTGCTAGCCATATATCAAATTTTACGTGAGCCACATCTAGGAAGTGCTCTACGCATTAAAATCTTGTGCAGATAATTTCAAGACCTCGCATCCAAGAAGTGCTAGCCATGCACCAAATCTTAAGCAATTCGTGTCCAAGAAGTGCTTTACACACCAAAATCTTGCGTGGACAATTCCAAGACCTCGCCAATGAAATTATGACTTAACCATATTACAGATCATATGTAGGGACTATGCTAGCGAAATGCAACGCCTAGTCTACGAAATGAACTAAGAGTTGGGGGGCTTATGTTGTGGGTATTTTTTGGATAATACAAAATGGGTTGTTCGAGGCCCAACAGGGGACAGATCCAAGAAGGAAAGGGTCCAAATCAAGGAATCAAGATAGTTCAATGAAGACATCACGATAGGGCCGCACTCGTTAAGAACTTTAGCTTGCTGGTAAAAGGGGATCGCCATGAACATCCTTAAGGGAACCCACTGGGCTACCGTGGCAAGACCAATCAAAACAGTCGACAGGTCACTAAGCACAACCCTGGGGACCCAAGCATATGGAAGGGAATTCGATTAGCAACCAAGGGCACACATTCCCAGTTGACAAGTTAGCCTCCAAAACTAATACATCAGCGTTTTTGTTATCCGACATTGATTTGCCTAGCATTTAATGCCCAATGCGATGGGAGTAATCATTTTGCTATCTGATAATTTACACTTACAACCCTCCTTCCTTCTATAAGTAGAAGGAGGAGGACATTGTAATAGAGAGAGAAAAAGTATTGGCATGTAGACACTCTGCCAAAACAATAAGAAAGCACTTTCACAGTAAGAGAACTCTGGCATTGTAATTCAGTTAAGCAAAACTAAGAAAATCAACATTCCAAGTTAATCCAAGAATACCATGGACGTAGAGGCCGATTTGACTTTAGCTGAACCATGATAAAAGCTTTTGGTGTTTGTTGTTTTTCTTTTCTTCTTTACTTCTTTACATTTCTACATATCAATGTTTCAAACTTGCAATTTTGGGGGAAAGACGAATTCAAACCTGTTGATTGGATTTTGATGTCAACATTTATCTTTACAATCATATGAGATGGTGCATTAGATACCTTCTAAGTTAGGAGAAAAGTTCTTATGTTAACTCAGAAAAAGTATATCTACTTGTATTATTAAGGCTTTAACTTATAATGCTCTTTAAAAGGGGTACGTCCGATGACCCAAGTGACTACTATGGCATAGGCTAAGGATCAGAGTATGATGGCTTAGAGACTCCCCTACACACAAAATTATGTAATAAGGTATATATTAATAAAATAAAGTTGTCTCTCTTGTTATTTAAAATACTTTATTCTCAATGTACATTGAAGGTTACCTATATATGGTGTTTTTTAAGGCTCGATATGTATGAATGCTTTAATTACATGCTCATGTTTGCTTATAAACTTATTATGTATAGGATTCATTATATGGGAGATTGAAATCTATTTTGTCTTATTATCTATCCAAGTGTAGCTTGAGTTATTTGAAGGTTATTATGTTAACTAAGAGTTGGTGCCAAGGTTTCGAACGAAAAGGTAATAATATCTTTATCTGAATACTTTCTGAAAGCCAGTATTTTAGAAATTTTGTTTCTGATAATGGAATGCCATCATAAGTACATTTAATATGTATTTCTCTATTCAAATCCTTTAAATCTTGCGACCATTCATACATCGCATGATATGATTAAAAGAGCTACTAGCTCGTGACATCGAACTAATCCCTATTTTCTTGTTTTCATTGCTTTTTATCATTGAAATCCCTGATGATCATGTAGCAAATGAAAGGAATGTAGTTACGCGAATTGAAATGATTGAATTCACTTAGTACATTTGACAATGAATTTTAATGTTTAAAAATAATACTATTAATAATGATGTTGATTGACTTATGAATGAATTATTTAGCTCAAGATATATTGAAAATGCAATAAAATTAAATTTTTTAGATTTTAATATTATATTAAATAAAATGATAGTAAAGGATAAATTTATGGATATATCTTATGTTTTATGGCAAAGAAAAGGAATTATAGTTAAAAAATTCAAATTTAATTTGATTTTAAAATTAGGTCTTATTTGGTATACTATTAGAATCCCCAATAATAACCCTTCGAGTTGGCTTAGTTGGTAAGATTCGTTGTCTTCAACCACCCATATCCATATTTGAGGTTTGAATCTTATTGCTAGTAATCTTATAGGATTAAGTATTCTATAAGTACCACTGTAAGCCATCAAATAGGCCAATGGCATGCCCATAGCCTTAGTATGGAGCAACTTATCATGATTCTAAACTTTATGTTACCCACAAAAAAAAAAATCCTTAATAATTGATTTTAGCATTTTTAGAATCTTTCAATAATCAATTATAATTGATAAATTTGGTTAAATCAAAAGTTATTTTGAGTAGTTTTTATTTTAATCAAAATTATAGAAATAAAATATTTAAATTTATATCCATATTATCCTTACTTTTCTCTTCTTTTGTTATTATTATTCTTGTATTAACAATTTTTTTCTTTAATTTACTTTTTAGTAATTTAATATTAAAAATTGATTTTTTATATATTATTCAAATAAGAAAAAATTTATCAAATAATGTTATTAAACATAAAATAGATTAATACAATCAATTATTTAATAATTAAATATTAATAATCATTTATGTTTATAATTAATTATCTAAATTAGACTTTAGAGTTGGGCCAATTTCAACAAAGAAATATGGGCACATTATTTCTTAGATGGGCCTGTCCATCAGATAGATCGACTCAAAAATTATATTAACTTTCTATTAGAGGTGTTCATAGGATTGAAGACCCGGGAGCTTATTAGGCTATGCCCAATAGGCCATTGGTCTAATTCATTATATTGGATTATGCGTTTAAGTCCATTAAATGGGTCGGGCCTTTATACATCATGGGTTAAGCCCAAGCCCAATTCCTAATTATATTTATAAAAAAATTTCTAAAAACTTTTAATTAACAATTCAAAATTAATTGATTTAATATTTCAAATATTATTTTAATAATTATTGTAATGCATTGTATATGTAAGTAT
>JANHAO010012173.1:0-16552 GCA_026873985.1 Saraca asoca | reverse complement strand
ATAAAACCACTTTAGACAAAATAACAAAAATAACTAATAATAAAAATTGATTTATAAAAATCACTCTCATACTTCAACAATTTAAATCTAGAAACCATCAAGATAATTCTATTTTCATAGAGTTATCAGTACAAATGGAACTAAATAAATTGTACATCTGTTACATCAAATATTAAATGCACAAGACTGCCTAGAGCACTGAAAACTGGCTTTTGTAGGTTGCTTTCTGCACATGGGACCAGGTGACTGTATTTTGCAAAATGGCGATGCAAGTTGTTTGCTGGCCTTATGCTTAACCTCATCGAGCTTCTAGCAGGGTAAGACTTCGTCCTAGTGAGCTAGAGCTCATATAGTGGGGCTACTGCTGGTTCGCGACCTCGAGTTTGTTCAACCAGCGAGTTGGGGAATAGTGAGCTGAGGTCCTTTGCACAGCGACCTCACAGTCTGGTGAACTCATTCCTTTTGCTGGACTTAGGCTTCTGCCAGCCCACTTCACAAAGCCAAATTCTCCTTACAACAGCGAGTTACTGGCTATGCAAGCCAAGACTTGTCTCATAGCAAGCCAGGGGCTTCTACCTTGTTTTGTGCTCGTGTAGCTAGCGATCTAGTGAGCTTAGCTCTTTTTTCTCTTGAACTTAATCTGCTACCGGGCCTTTGTCAACTTATTTCGCATAACTAGAAATTACCCATAACAAAACCCATTAACAATTCCTTTGAAAAATCATTTTATAACTTAAAATCATAAAAACAATGCGAAAAAAGAAATATGACTTTTGGGCCCTATTAATATATCTAAAACTTATAATATGTAAGATTTTTAAGAAAAATCATTTTAAAATGATCAATTTCTAATTCCTCTAAAATAAATAAATCTTTTTCTGAAAGCATAATCCATAAATCAGAATCCATTGTTTGGCTAGATGGTCACTAACCACTAAAAATATATCAAGGGATGGTACTTGATGTCAATCACGTGCAATCTTTAAAATGCCTCCTATATGAGATAGCTTCCATAAATTCATTAACCTAGAAATGTTAATGAATGGGATGAGTACAACTTGTGTACTCAATGAGCAGAAAAAGCTAATCCATCTTTGGGTCAGAAACATTTTTGGCCTTACACCTAAATATGATCCATATAATACATAGATATATAAATATGTATAAAATCCATATAACTCATACATCTCCAATATTTACTTTTAATCTTATTTTTCTTATTCTCACTTACTATAAGTAATAATACCTTAAATCATCCATTCACATCATACTATTTTATAATCTGGATTATCACTAATCTGATCAGAGGCTATCATGAGGTAGTATAAGGTGGGACCCTGGGGTAAATTAGTATAGTACTATATGTAGTGACTCCTCTCAAATTCAACTATGGGATTAGTCGATCAACCAGGACATGTATTGTAAGGACTACTCTGTAGCTAATGAAACAAATTACATTAGCATTTGGTGAGTCATGGAAGAGTGATGTCAACTAAATAAATAATATGTCCCTGAGATATTAATAAAAGTTCCTTAAGTTTGTGCCCTCTTACATCACATGATGATCACAGGTAGCCTGTTGCCACGTGATTATATAGTTCCATAAAAATACATTTCCTAGTACACATATGTCTTCTAGACATAAGCATCTCTAAGTCCTTTCAATTCCTTATATCTTTCTTATTGGATTTCTTTCAACTATCCTTAACCTTCTAATTCCTTTATAATATCCAATCCTTTCTATGCACACTAAATGCTTATGAAATGTATATTATAAAATTAAACACATTTTCTTGAGAAATACTTTATTTCCCTAAAAATTTAATATATGTTTAAAACATTAATGAGAAATGCAAATTTAATGTAACAAAATAAAAATAGAATTCAAATAAATATTAGTGTAATAAAATAATTAGTTCCTAAATAATTCATAAAATAAAATAAAATAAAGAATAAAAAAATTGATAATATATTTTATAATACTTTTCCATGGGTCTTTGCAAACCTTAATAATTATTTGAAAAATAGAAATTTGGAATTTTAAAATAAACTTCAAATAATTTCCTTGAAAATTTATATGTTCTGAAAATAAAGAAAAACCTAAAAGTTTATGCTTATATGATCATGTAAAGATTGGGTTCCTAAGAACCTCCCAACTTAGCATCTTTTTCTATTTTTTCCAATTCCCCTTCATCTATTACAAGTGATCAATCATTTAAGTAATAATTCAAGTAATCAAGAAGGAATTCAATTTCCTATAACTAACTAAATTCTAAAGTCCCATTAACAATCTTTCTAATATCCCTAATTCATCAATATTCACTAAATTTATTTAGGTTTAATGTTATCCACATTTTTTCTTCAAACCCTTATTCATATCTTTTGCATTATATACCACTTAAATCCTTAGGCATAATTCTAGATTCCTAACCACAAAAAATATTTAGGGACAATTTCAAAATATATACTTTATAAGGAAAGGGAACCAGAGTGTAGAATTCCCACTCGCTTAATTAAAGGGAATCTTTCGGGACCTATAACACATAAGCCTATCTCTAATATGTATCTTGGCTTTTGGTTGTTAGTGAAACACTTTACAATAACCAATGACACAAAATCAAAATCAAAATTAAAACCAAAAGAACATAAGAAATTAGCCTTTTTAAGTCAAAAACCTCATCTTAGGTTTACACCCTTGAAGAGCACAAGCTAGAATCCTAATTTGTTGAGCAATGCTCCTCAAGGAGCTACTCATTTGCAAATAAGGATTGTGAATTTTTTATGAATGGGGTCTCCTTATATAGGCTAAGGGGTGGTGTTAGGTCAACTTGTTGTTCATGGTTAATCAACCTTTTGAGACTGTACCAATTAGTCAACTACCTGGTCCACCCTCAGGGAGTTTGTTTCTATCCTATCCTAATTGTACAATTCGTTACATTGTCCTTAAACTCCTTGTCATGCTCTCAACAACTTCCTTGTTCCATGTATTTGGTTACTAGTTGATCCTTGTCCCTATCCTTATCTTTATCCTTATCCATATATTTGTTCATCCTCAATCCTTTTCATTCATGTTGGTCTTGTTTTAATTGTCATAATATCCATCACTTTCTTATTTCTCATCCTTTGGTTTTGATCCTTTATAATCTTTTTGTGCCCATGCTTAACTACTTCTTTTCTTTGATGCGTTGTTATCATTCCCTTTGATTGTCTCTAGATGTCTATCTTACTCTATGTAGATTTCCTTATATACCCTTGTGATTTCCATTGATCCACATGTGATTCCTTTTCACTTACACACTATAAGAAATTTGACTTTTATTGAAAAAAATTTAGTGACAATTGTTATTTTTGTCACTAAAAGCAACGTTTTAGTGTAACAACATTTCTCTATTGTCACTAAATTATGAATGTTAGTGACAATGTTTGTTTATAGTCACAAAAAAATTAATTTTCAATAAAAAGTTTTATTTCTCCTCACAATAGTTGTAACTAAATAATAAATTTTTATCCTTGCCAAAAATTTTAAGCTGGATGGACAATTGTATGTTTTAGTAGCAACAATTACAATTACTAAAAAAGTTTTTAGTGACAAGATAAATATGTTGACACTAAAAAAAGTTTTATTGACAATAAAAGTTGTCATAAATGTTATGTTATTAGTGATGGCATAAATATGTTGACACTAAAAAAGGTCTAGTAATGATATTGTTTGTCACATATTATTTTATATTCATACAAAATTTTTAAAATAGTTTTAAAATTATCAAATATAATTTTTATAAATACATATAAATAATTATTTTTTAATATTAGAATGATAATTTATTTCAATTTATTAGAAGTTTTAAATTTGTTATTATAAATATCAATGACATTTATTAAATAAGAATGATTTAATGATATACTAAATAAAATATAAACATTTAATACAAACTACTTAAAAAAATTCAAATGTTAATGTTTATTTGGAAAAGAGAAAAGATATGTAAACTTGAAAAATTAAGAAACGAAAATTATCAATAATAGCATACATATAATGAATGTTAAATTTAAATAAAAAGAGAAGCATGTACTAGTGGTTAAAACACTCATTCCATCTTTAAGATCTTGTGTTCAATACTCATGGAGAGCAAGTCTACTAGATATTAACATTACAGTAACAAGAAAATTTGTCACTATTTTTCCTTTTGTGATGAATTATTATCATTTAGTGATGACTTTTGTTCTCACTAAAAACAATTTTTCTTGTAGTGACTCTTCCTTATTGTTTACTTTACTCCGTTTTTCCACCATATCCTCTACATTCTCATCCATTGGTTCCATGTGCTTCTTTGCTTGCGTTCCTTTCTTGTTTCCTTTCTTATGCATTCATATCTAATCCTTTATTCTTAGTTTCATATAGTTTTTGACTATTGTGGGTTTATTCTTTTTCTAACATATCATGGTCTTTTATCTCTTTCCTATACTTATTGTGAAGCACTCAAATCTATGTGTCACCTTAGAGTGACATTATCTACATTAAAACAATCAACTAAATCTTAAATAAAAGAATTCAAACATAATTCCTAATAAACATAAAATATAAGTCCCAATGTCTGAGTTTGAATCTTGTTCTAGACCCAAAACTATTACATCTCAAATATCCTTTACATGCTCCTCAATGCGATTCATCCTTTGTTCCATGCATGCATTAGAGGCTTGAATCCTTTGATCCTACACCCAAAGTCATTGGTAGATTATTCTCATGCATGTTGTTACATCCTAAGGAGTTTGTAAGTTTTGTTGATAGTTCACTCTCTTGGTGGGAGCCCTGAAAATCAGTGTCCTTCTTTATCCTCTTATGGTTATGCATTTTGATTCACTCCTTACTTCTCTATGTTGCCTATCTTGCATTTTGGTTTTCGAGACCCACTAGCCTCTAACCATCCTATAGCCTAACTCAAAGCATATGCATAGAGATAGGTTCTGGATGTTATCCATCAAAGTTTTCTAATCCATATCCAAAGTGAATCATAATAATTGTGGTAGCTGATCCATATGGTAAAGATCTTTAAGCCTCTTGCCAAGCCATGGTCAACATGTACTTTTATGATGGTTTATGGCATGTCACATCTCCTTCCATCCTATAATAGAGTTATTAAGTTCCAGTCTACACATGTGACTTCAGTCCTTTACATTTCCCAAGGTAGTAGGATGTTAATTATAAAGTAATGTAGGACATGGGAGTTAAGGGGTAGCTCTTCCAAGGTCATATGGTTTAAGATGTAGAACTCACTCTCAATCAAATTGCAATTCCTAAAATACATTAATGGTGTTCCATCAATAGGACATCCAAATAGCATTTGAAGTAGATTGATGGTTATGAAGATCCTAGTCCCACAAACATAAGTGATTAGGACTGGAGGGTTGACTAATTCTTCTCTAAAGTTTGCATAGAAAAATTTGATAGCCTTTATGTAAATAGGTGAAGAACAACTCATGAATTTTAGCCACAACTTTGATTCCAAGGGTTGGAGTATTCCTTCTCTCCAAAGTTCACCATAGTTCCTAGGACATATGAAATAGAGTGGATATGCAATCCTAGTCCCTATTCCATAATTGTACCAATTTGCTGCATCAGTATCAAGGAACAGGATTGGGTCATAAAATGTTTATGATTCCTCTTCCATAATTTTGAAAATTTTGGCCTAGGTAGGATTCTTAGTAAGGTTCACTCTTCATTTTGGCTTAAGGGTATCCTTCTTCTTTTTGTGTTTCATAATTCCAAGTTTTCCAACTCCACAACTACTTGCATTTGTGTGGGGTCTTATCTTCTTAATTTACCTCCCTTGTGCTGGAAGAGATCAGTCCTTATTACCTCTTGTCTAACTAGGGGTAAAATTGTCTTTATCACTTTACTCTTACTTTTGGGGGTAGTTTTGTCTTTTTATTATTTCAAATTTTTCGTCATCGTCATTATCCTTACAGTTCATTTCCAACTTGCATTCAAGGGTACTTTCATCACTTGATGATTTCCCTTTTACCCATCCAAGGGTATAAGCGTCATTCCCAAATTTTTTTATATGTTACTACTTTATTGAACAAAACAATATCATATTCCATTATAATTTCTCTTACATAGGCTTGATTACTTTTAATGATTGGATTAATGGATTCTTTAGAAATAATGGATCCTCTTGGGTGCATACCACCATAACAACTACTCATTAACTCTAATATGTTGTACTAAACAAAGAACCACTGTTCTAATACCAACTTGTCACATCTTGAAATCTAAGGGTGTGATTGGCACGAAACACCACATGGTGGTCCATGAACCCATAAGCAATTCCTTTCTAAAATCCTTTTATAAGTTAAAATCATGAAAACAAAAACAAAAAATAGGACTTTTGGGCCCTTTTAATTTATTTAAAACTCGTGATATGCAAGATTTTCATAAAAATCATTTTAAAATAATTAATTTCTAATTCCTTTAAAAATAAATAAATCTTTTTTCTAAAAATATAATTCATAAATCAGGATCCATTGTTTGGTTGGATGGACACTAACCACTAAAAATATATCAAGAGGTCTACATACTTGACATCAATCACATGCAATCTTTAAAGTGTCTCCTATATGAAATAGATTCCATCAATTCATTAACCTGAAAATGTTAATGAATGGGATGAATATAACCTGAGTACTTAATAAGTAGAAA
The DNA here is from genome assembly GCA_026873985.1 of Saraca asoca. Lineage (NCBI taxonomy): Eukaryota > Viridiplantae > Streptophyta > Magnoliopsida > Fabales > Fabaceae > Saraca > Saraca asoca. The sequence goes on along the minus strand of JANHAO010012173.1, from coordinate 9,852 downwards.
AAGTTAACCCATCTTTAGGTTGAAAACATTTTTGGCCATACAAGTAGATATAATCTATATAATAAATATATATATATAAAATCCATATAACTCATACATCTGTGATATTTCCTTTTAATCCTATTTTCTTAATCTCATTTACTATTAGTATTCATATCTCAAATCATTCATTCTCATCACTATCTCATAATCTAGATTATGATCAATATGATCATAGGCTATCACAAGGTAGTATAAGGTGGGATCCTTGGCTCAACCAGTGTAGTACTATATATGGTGACTGATCTCAAAGCTAGTTGTGAGATCAATCAATCAAACAAGGCATGTATTTAAGGGCTACTTAATAGTTAATAAAAGAAATTATATTGGCATTTAGTGAGTCATGGAAGAGCAATGTCTACTAAATAAATAATATGTCCCTTGGGACATTAATAGAAGTTTCTTAAGTTTATGCCCTTCAATACTGCACAAATGCCACAGGAAATCTATCACCATCTGATAAAATAGTTTCATGAAATATAACTCATAACGCATATAGGTCTTCCAGGCCTCACCTTTACATGTCAATTCTCAAACACAAAAATCTTTGACTCTTTTCAATTCCTTACATCTTTCCTATCAAATTTCTTTCAACTACCCTTGTCTCATGACCTTCTAATTTCTTTATAATATCTTATCCTATCTATGCATACTAAATGCTCATGAAATATATATTATAAAATTAGATATGTTTTCTTGAGAAATAATTTATTTCCCTAAAAAATTAATATATGTTTAAAATATAAATGAGAAATATGAATTTAATGTAAAAAAATAAAAATATAATTTAAATAAATATCAATGTAAATAAAATAATTAATTCCTAAAGAATTCATAAAATAAAGAATAAAACATTTGATAATATATTTTATAAATAATGCTTTTTCTTGGTTCTTTGCAAATCTTAATAACTATTTGAAAAACAAAAGTTTTGAATTGTAAAAATAAACTTTAAATAATTTCGATAAAATATATATGTTCTGAAAATAAAGAAAGACCTAGAAGTTTTTGCTTATATGATTATGTAAAGTTGGGTTCCTAAGAACCTCCTAACTTGGTATCCTCTTCTACTTTTCTAATTCCTCTTCATCCATTATAGGCAATCAATCATTCAAGTAATAATTTAAGTAATCAAGTAGGAATACAATTTCTTATAACTAACTGAATTCTAAAGTCCTATTAACAATCATTCTAATATCCCTTATTCATCAATATTCACTAAATTTATTTAGGCACAATATTATCCACATTTTTCTAAAAAATCCATATTCATATCCTTTATGGTATATACCATTTAAATCTTTAGGCCTAATTCTACATTCCCAATCACATCAAAACCAAAGGGTAGAATTCCCACTCACTTGATTAAAGGAGATCTTTTGGGACCTACAATGCATGAGCCTAACTCAAGTATTGAGACTGGCCTTTGGCTATTAGGGAAACACCTTACAATAACCAAGGAAACAAAAAAGAAGATCTAAATTAACACCACAAGAACTTAAGATTAGAAATTAGCCTTATTAGGCCAAAAATCTTTCCTTAGGCTCAAACCCTTGAAGAGCACAAGCCAAAATCCTAATTTACTGACCAACACTCCTCAAGGAGCTACTCATTTGCAAATGAGTATTCTGAATTTTTTTTTGAATGGGCGTTCTCCTTATATAGGCTTGGGGTGGTGTCAAGTGAACCTATCATGCATGGCTAGTTAAACTCGCAAGACCGTACCACTTGATCCATCCAAAAGGACTAAGCCTATGGTCAATTGGCCATCCTTCTATACCAATGTTCAAACCCAGTTAAGTTAATTTTATGGGGTGTTACAAGATGATCATCTTCCTTATAATGCTTGTTTTAGATATTATCAAGAGTTTCTGGTTTATACCAGGGATCTATGACACTAATATTATTGATTTCTAAGTTTATCCAACCTAAGTCCTAATCTTCATTAGGGTTTTGTTGGGTTACAAGGTTAGATGGGATAGTTTCCAAAGACTTGCCCATGGTAACTATGAATAAAGGCTCTTTTTGTTTCTTCTAAAGACAACAAAATACGAAGTAACAAAACAACCAAAAAGTGGGAAGATTGACAGGAAAATACCTAAAAAATGATTAAAGGATTGAGTTGAGAGCACCAGTGAGTGCATCTCAGGGAAAAAGAAAGAAAACTTGAGTACAAGGGAATTTTGATATCTCTGGAATATGAAAAGTGTTAGTGAAAAAAACAAAAGGGATTTCTTCATAAGTCAAAAATGTTTTAAAATTGATGGACATGATTAGAGAAATTCTACAAACCAGATCAATTCTCATAGAGATCATGGTATTGAGTGCTCTAGCTATTTTGCTAATGGGTAATAGGCATAACGTAATTATGATTAGGGGCTAGCATCCCGTGGATAACCATGTCAAGGTTTAATCAAAATCCAAATAAATATTTTACAAAATAATGAATAGAAAAATAAGTGAATCGAGGATGCTAGTTAGGCATATAAGCCTTATAAAAGGTCTTCCCAAATGATTGGTCAAGTACATCAGAACTCGTCATGGTTGGACTACCATAAAAAAACTTATTACAATGCTTAGTCAAAGCTCATTTAAGACTTGTAAGAGGGTTAGTTATAAACATAAAGCTAATAGCCCAATAAAAACAAGACACCTTGCACCTCATGGATGACACAACTTAAACTTGCAACCAACTAAGGCTAGTTAGTTTGTTGTCAACATGAAAGACTCTTCTATTCCTCCCGACATCCATAAATAGGAAGGTATGAATATCATTTTTGATTATTGAATACTTCACACTCTTATTGAATTATCTTTGACTTTAGCATCGAAAGGGCTTTGGTAGTCTCCACCACACAAGCGTTATTGTAAGTGACTTCCAGCCACCATCCTTAGCTCCTAGAGTTTGGAGTATTCATCAAAATCGTTCATAGTTCAATTGAACACTAAAACTATGTAAGCCTAAAGGAGAGAAGCGACGAGATTACATGGTCTTTCATTATATTATATCATGTTAAATGCACTCTTTACATTTTATATAGTTGTGCCCTCTTATACCGTACTTGTCTTATGAGTCACTAGCTATTATGGCTTCATAATGATGGATAAATCATTCAAATTCATCTTCCCAGTGTATATAGGTATTTCCCTTTCATATGGAAATTTATACGATCTACCCTTACTAATTCCACCTATATATACTAAACCATTCTCCCAATTAGAAATTCCTCATCCTCTCATAGCTCTTACTACATAAGGAATTTTATTTAAATCATAAAGGGATGATAATATCAATTATTAAAATTCAAAATTTCTAAAAAAATATATAAATCATAATTTTTTATAAGAATTTATAGGGAATCCATAATTTCTAAGATTTGCAAAATTTATTAAACTTTAAATATTTATAAAATCACGAGAATCATGGAAATTACAAAATTTAAGAAAACCCATGAAAAAAAAAGAGTATGAATTTTATAAAAATTCATGAAAACAAGAAAGTAAGAAAAACATAATAACATGATAAGTATGAAAATATGAAAACATGATAAATCGTGAAAACATGAAAAGTATGAAAAATATGATAAGTCATATTTTTCTAAAATATCTGATTGAGCCTAGGTTCCAACCCTTTGCTAAACCATAAGCTAAGCTCACCCACACATACATACAATCAAACAAACATAACTAGTAATCATTCATCCCATACATCCTAATTTCTAAACTATACTATGCCCTTGTTCTTTATCATGCGATCATTCATAACTTCTAACATATCATTAATCTTTTCATATCAAGGCCATGCATTGGATCCATTCATGCTCAAAGCATAACTTTAAACTTTCTCATATTCATTTTCATTATTTTATTTCTTTCTAATTCTATATTTGTCATCATTCTTAATTTAGGTCTAATCTCCCACTTTCCAACACATAAAAAAATTATTTAGTTTGAAAATATAATTTTATATGGTCTACTCAACTATGAAGCCTCAAGAAATTTTAGAGGAGCAAATTAAACTAAGAACCTTTCCTTTCTCCCTATTTAATTCAGCTAAGGATTGGCTTTACTACCTTCCCCTTGGTTCCATTAATACCTGGCCTAAAATAACAGGACTGTTCTTAGAGAGATACTTCCTTACCTCTAAAGTTGCTAACATCAAAAAAAGAAATATGTAGCATTAGACAACATGGTAGGGAGACCTTATATAAGTATCGGGAGAGATTCAAGAGGTTGTGCACAAACTATCCATATCATCATATCAATGACCAACTCTTGGTCTAGTAATTTTATAAAGGCCTTCTACTTATGGACAAAAATATGATAGATGTTGCAAGTGGAGGAGCATTAGTAGACAAGACACCTAATGCTACAAGGATACTAATTTCCAACATGGCTAAAAATTCTCAATAGTTTGGCAACAAAATAGATTATGAAATGAAAAGAGTACAAGAGTGCACACAGCTAATCTAGAAAGATAAATAACAGATCTCACCTTAATAATTCAGAAACTATAGTAGTAGCAGACCATAAGACAACCATCAATAGTATTAGTGTGTGAAATCTACTCAATCCATAAACATTACACTAAAATATGGCCAAGCTTCCAAGTGATTGACCCCTTTTAGCAAGTACATGCAATAGGGAACAAATTTTCAAAAAAAATAGTAGTAGATTTCCAAAAAATAGCAAAGGAATTCCAAATCAAACCCTATAGGCATACAATCCATATTCCAACATATACAACCTTGGCTGGAGAGATCATCCAAATCTGAGATACTAAAATTAGGCTAGGCAATAGACTTCATTTCTGCAGATGCAACCATATCAGACCATGCAAACACACCAAATGTAGTAAAATCATACCTTGCAAAGTCAGGAGCTAATTAGGATTACTATTTTTGACTAGTCTTGACACCCGTCACCAACTTTGAGGTGTGCTTAGACATGCATGTCTATAAATGTGAGCTTAGACTTGTACCCTCTATGTGGCAGTATGAAATGTATGACAAAATTATAGATAATAATAGGCCTACCTTAACCCTCCATGATCTAACCATCAATGACCAAACTATTATTATAAATGCCCCAGAGATAATTGGTGATAATGACATGGATACTACATATCTTAGCATATTTAATAAAACATGATGTTTTAGCCTCTTTATCAATTTAGTTTTAAATATGTGTGTGTGTCTAATATATGTATGCTATATTGGATAAAGTCCTTGAAATATAATTGTGTATAAATAAATTACATTAGGATTGTAATTATGAGATAATTTATATATACAGTTATATTTATAAATATCCCTAGTTATTGAATAATTGAGAAAATAGGATATCAATTATTCATTAGTAAACTAGTATATCCTATGTCATATTCTTCTAGAAGAATGCAGTGACCTTATACACTATTTAATATATTGATATTTGGACAATCATATGGGTATATGTTATGGAACATATGACTAGATTGGCCCATCATGAAAAACCATATGGAATTTTACCATATGTCAATGGACTTCTCATGTGAAAGATGATGTAAGTGATCCTCAAACTTAAGATCAACACATTATCTTATGCATGATGATGTACTTTGATTTTATTTTATACTTGCACAATTAAAAAAGTAGATATGAAAATTTTTGAGTGCATCATAAAGCACAAGAAGGTAGTGATTGATTAAGAGAGAATTCATCCACCTTGGTAACAAAGGAAAGATATTCAAAAGATATTTTGACATTTGTGCTATGATCAAAATCAAAGGCCTATGTATTGATAATACATAAAAGGTGTTTTATGCATAATTAGTTATTGATACATAAAACGAATTTTATGCATGAACGATCATGAAATAGCATATAGTCAAACATATACTTGCAATTGGACATTCAAATTAAGGTTCACACTACCATACCCTAAGCCCAATTTGAATATAAAAAGATGAAAGGATTAAATTACACACTAATACCTTATAACAAAAGGTTTTGATTTTCAAAAACTATTCTTGGCATTTGGGTGGTCATGATGCTTTGCTAGAAGCCACTCTTGATCTATGAATTTATTTGAACAATTAAGGGAAATTGTGTTTGAGTTAAAAGGAGTTTTAATTTAATTAAGCTTATAGAAGCATATAAACAAATTCATTGCCGACATGCATGGAAACCTAATGGATCATCCACAATATAACCTCTATAATCCAAAGTTAAAGGAAAAGTTAGAATGCAAAATGTTGTAAATTCAAAAGTTGAATTAAGTGAACATCTTAGAAATTTGAGATGATTAATTAAGTGTTCTAATGTGATTAAAAGTTCAAATTAATCAATGAATTAATAATTCTAATGGAGATTACAATTATTAAATAGTAGTAAATTTGCATTGTTAGTATTTAAATGTTGTATGACATTTATATTAACTTTAGAGAAGATCATGAGTAGAAAAATGTTTCCTCATATAGGAAGTTATTTTAATTAATCAAAATAATTAGAGAACATAAGAGAGTTTATGAGTTTGGACACAAAAAAGTGTTTGGGCTTGTTGGACATAAAAGAGGGAACATGAGGTTAAAGAGTGTGGACTCTTTAGGCCAAAAGGGCTATACTAGCCATGCAACCCATCCATTAGATGAGTGGAGGACACATGCAAAGGTAACCCCAATTTGTGTGCCACTAATATATGTTCCACTACTCTTGCTTATGCTCAATATCTTATATTTAAATTGGGGAGAAGTCAACCTTTCAATAGAAATATACAACCTTAGCACATGTATTGTGCACCCAAATCTCTCTGTATCTCCTCTTTACATTCAAATAGTAACCTTATCCTAATGAATTTGTGATTCCTTGGAGAGCTAACACCTCTTAAGATGATTTTGACCTTTTTAAGCCAAAACTCCTACCTTATGTTCACACCTTTCTAGAGTGCAAATCAAAACCCCTTTTAGCTAGGCAAAACTCTCTGAGCCCTACTCATTTGCATAATGAAAAACGTCACAGGGATGCTTCTTATATAGCTTTACTGAGGCAGCCAGTCAACTTGCACATGCATGATCAATCTACCTCATGATCCTATACCAACTAGTCGACCAGTTGGCTCTAGTCATGAGGTTGTACTTAGCCCAAAACTTTGTTCTAACCTATTTGATGTTCCTTTTTAGCTCATTTTTGAAGTTCTAAAATTTACTCTAATCCATTCTATACTAGTCTAGCTTGTCTTAGTCTAATCCCATCTTCAGGGAGTGTTACAAATTTTCTCTCCTTTAGACAATTTGTCTTTAAACTACCCATTCTAGTTCTCTAAGCAAACAACACATACAACTCCACTAAAGAATTCCCATTCCTACTATCAAAACTTATTCTTTCACATTATCCTGGAGATGCCTTTCTGCATCCTTTATCCTTTTGTACTTTTTCATCAAGAAAACATTAATGAAAACTTAGATTCTTCACCTAGGAAGTCTTGATACTTTATGCGTATTGCCAACTCTAATTCCCAAGTAATTTCTTTTTGTCCACTTACATCTCATAAGACTTTGATGGAAGGAACATCTTTCAATTGTAATTGTTTGACTTGTTTGTCAAGAATGGCCACAGGCTTGACTTCATAGGCCATTTTCAGTCTCGAGTTGTAATGAATCTGGGGAAGCAGTTGACTATCATTTGGCACACATTTCCAGAGCATAGACACATGAAACAAGGGAATCCTTCCAATTTTAGGTGTAGATTTAGGCTGATAGGAACCTGTTTCTATTTGCTCAAGAATGACATGGCCCTATATAATGCGAGCTGAGTTTGCCTTGCTTCCTGAAATGCATCACTCTTTCATGGGGGATATCTTTAAGAAACCAAGATCCCCTCCCTAGAATTCAATTGGTCATCTCTTCTTGTCTACTTAGGCTTTCTATCTTTTCTAGGCTGTCAAAAGTTGATCTCATATGACCTAGACATTTTTTAATGCATCATGAACTAAGCACTCTCCCTTTGTTCAAACCATTTAATTAATATCCATCACTTCCTCTCATATAAAGCCTTGAACAATACCATCTAAATGCCAATATGAAAAGTATTGTATGCAAACTCTTTAAGAGGTAGTTATTCCATCCAATTCCTTAAAAACTTTAGAACACACACCCTCAACATGTCCTTTAAAATCTACATAGTTTGATTAAATTGCCCATCCATCTGAGGGTCAAATGCCATGTTGAATTAAGTTGTGTTCCCATAGCCTCTTGAAAAGTTTGCCAAAACCTAGATGTAAATTAGGCTCTTCTATTTTAGATGATTGAGTTGGGTACCCCATGAAGTGACACAATTTCATCCAAGAAGATTCTGGCATACTACTTTACTTTGTAAGTAGTCTTCACTAGAAGAAAGTGAGCTATTTTAGTTAACTTATCAATAATTACCCATATGAAGTCATGTACCTTAGAGGACTTAGGGTGTCTTGTCACAAAGTCCATGATAATACTATCCCACTCCCATTTAGGAATCTCAATGTTTTGAAGAAATCCCATTGGTCTTTGGTGTTTTGCCTTCACTTGTTGACATGTGAGACACTTGATTACAAACTTCTTTATGTCCTTCTTCAAACCTTTCCACCAATAAAACGACTTAAGAACTTGATACATCTTGGTGGCTCTTAGGTGTATGGTGTGAGAAGATAGAAGACTTAGTCTCATCAACTCTTCTCTTAATTCTTTAGCATGTCCTTATTAGATCCCTAATTTCTAAATCGATATAAGCTAGGCATCCTACCGATTTATGGCTAAGCACATATGCTACAATGTTAGCTTTACCAATGTGATAGTGTATATTATAAGCATAGTCCTTTACTAGCTCCATCCACCTTATTTGTTAGAGATTGAGGTTTTTCTACTTAAAGATGTACTTAAGACTTTTATGATCTGTGAAGATCTCACAAACCACTCCAAATAGATAGTGCCTCTAAAGTTTCAATGCAAAAACTACATCCACCATTTCTAAGTCATGCATCAAGTAACTCTTTTCATGTATCTTCAACTATCATGAACCATAGGCTATCACTTTCTAATGATGTATCAAGACACATCTCAAGCTAACTTTAGATGCATCGTAGTAAACCAAATATCCACTCATTCTAAAGGCTAGGGTCAAAATTGGGGTTAAGGTAAGACATTTCTTTAGCTGCTCAAAACTTTCTTGGCACTTATTTGTCCATTTAAATTTCACCCCTTTTTGGGTTAACCGAATCAAAGCAGCTACCAAGTTGGAGAAATCCTAGACAAACCACCTATATTACCCTACCAATCCTAGGAAACTTCTGATCTCTATGACCGTAGTTTGTCTTCGCCAATATTGCACTGCCTCAACTTTTTAGAGGTCTACATTGATGTCATCCCTTGAGATCATATGCCCCAAATGCAACACTTTGAATCCAAAAGTCACACTTCAAGAACTTAACATATAGCTTATGTTTCTTTAAACTCTAGAAGATTGTCCTCAAATGCTAGACATGTTCCATTTCACTAGTTAAGTAGATGAGGATATTATCTATGAAGATAATGACAAACTATTGACGTCAAAATTCGGCTTGTATGGAGGCCCAGTACTTCGGCCAACAGGATGTGGATTTCAGGAATCAATGCCGCTCTTGAAGTGTTGTGGAGGATGGTCAAGAGGAAGAGAAGGAAGAAAAGACAATGTTTTTTTACGTGATTCGGCCAAATCCAGGTAGTACCGGACCCTACGTCTGTTGGTGTATGCCCTAGAAGCCAATCATGGGATGATTATTTGTTTGCATACATTATATTACGTTTTAATGGCAATTCAATTA
>JANHAO010012172.1:0-16571 GCA_026873985.1 Saraca asoca | reverse complement strand
ATTGCATAATTAAGATGAAGTCCATGGTGAGAAGTCCATTTAATCAATCCTGTAAAAGGGTTATAAGATTGTGAGGGTGATTATCAATGGTTAACTTCTACACCAAAATGATACTAGTCAAGATCAAATAACTGGGCATTATTAAGATCTGTTGAGACTAGACGATGTGGTATTTCTCATTTGATAAGCAGCTGACCCCACAGGCTGAGATGTAAGTAAGTTATATCTGAATACACACGTGGACACGACTTAGTTAGTTTGAAGAAACGTAACTGACAATTGTGATCTTGTCTGACCCATTGGAGATACTATATGAAACTACGTCATTAGTTAATATCCAGTGGTGATCGCATGACTGATCCTTTGACTTGACATTGTGGGATGTCTTTCACATGGAAGGTTATGCTTTGACCAAATCAAACATGACTCTAACCACGAGGAAACTATAAAGGCTTATGTTGGGTATTTCTGAAAATATAGTTAAGTATTGCCTAATCAAGATAGGATTTATTACCACTTGTTGGAGTTGATATCTGACGGTCACTCAACGAATGGGTTTGACTCGAAAATCCTTGCGCAAGGTAGAATCGAGACTCAAATGGGGATTTGAGTGCTCGGATTCATTTGAGTCAAATAATTTGTGATGTTAAGAAACTATGATTAGTTATAGAGGTTGACTGTCATCCCTACCTTTGACTAATCTGGATATTGATAATGAAGGGATTGTATCATGCATTGAGATCATTCACATATAGGCTTGTCACCTTATTGACTCCTATACAAATTTGGGTAGCTATAATGACTTGCTAGAGTCCGCTTATAGCTTAAAGTTTAAGTGATTAATTTGAAAAAATTAATATACCTTCAAATGGTTTGAAGGGCATTTTGAACTTTTATCAATATTTTGGGGGCCTACTGGGTCACATGCATAACGGAGAACGATATAAACAAAAGTTAGATATATTTAACATCCAGGGACCAAACCGCAAAAGGGCAAAAATCGTTGGGACTGAAAATAGTTTTCAGGGACCAAAATGTAATTTATTGAAATTGTTAGGGTCGAAATGTAGTTTATTGAAACTGCAGGGGCTGATTTGTAAAAATAAAAAATTATTTTCCTACAGCCCAATACGACGTTGTTTTGGCCATTTGAGGGCTGGCTAAAACGATGCCGTTTCAGCCTTCTTTTCCTTTTTCATTTTGGCTGTAACTGTTGTAGCCATGAGAGAGGCAATTTTCTGTGAAGACAGAAGCCAAAGGGAAGAGTGAAACAGGAAAGGTTCTGGTTCTGCCCAGCCTGATTTCTTGGTCCATCCAGCTCCACAACTTGCTAGCACTCGAAGTGGAGCTGTAGCGGCTATTGGATGGCATTTTCTGGCGTGGATCACCAGCGGAGGTAAGACATATGGACTGCTATGGTGACCGGCGATTCCGCTACACTTGAGCTAGAATCAAAGGTTGGTTTAGCTCTCTTATGCTTTTAATTTCATGCATATGATGCTTTGAAACCTTAATCTAACGGGATCCGAAATGGGTTTGTTTGGCCTTTTGGAAAATTTTTTGAACTTTTTGGCCTTTAATGGCATGTGATGCACCAAACAAACCCAGCATCTATATGGTTGTTTAAAAGGGAAAAAAAAAGTCAACCTCACAAAACTATTATATCAATTTTATTTTGAATAGCAAATAACTTTTATAATTTTTACAGACTGCATTTGATTACTTTGAATGGAAAATGGCTACATTCAAAGTTTTGGTTTACTACCTGGATTACGAGGATAATCTTAGATGTATTTAGAACCACTTTGTCAAGTGATACAAAATAATATATATATATGATTAGGCAATCTATACTAAAAACTTAACTAAAAAATAAACCCTAACCTAAATCATTTCCTATAATCAAACTAAGAAACAAAAGAGAAAAAAAAATAAATCTAAAAATACAAACCATCAACAAATTACAAGGCAAAAAAAATAAAAAAAATATATTAACATAACTTAGTAAGGAAGAAATAAATACAATGTCAGAAGAATGAAGTTTCATATCTTGATCAGAGATAGACTTGGAATGCAATGATAAAAAACAACGAAGAAAAATGCAAAAAAGTTTTGAGAATAGTTTTGTAAATGTTTCAAACATGGAAAAACAGATGAGAGGAGTGCAAAGAATTGGCACATTCATAAAAAAGCCTAGACTTCAGACATCGGTTTCTCATTCATCATCGTTGATTTTTATAATAAACTGACATATAAACTTAGGACGTTGATTATTTATGACATCTGAAGTATTAATTTTTTATCATATTTATAAAAATACCATCATCAATTCATATTATTTCCGTGTTGAATCTTTTTATTTTTTTTTCATTTTGTTTATATGTTAATTTTTTATGACAACTGACATATTAATTTTCAATGTATTTATTAAACAATCTGAGTTGTTTTTTAATTGATTTTTTCATTTTATTTTTTGGATAATATTATATTATTACATTTTACTAATAATTTGTATAATGCTGATTATTTTCTAAAATTTTTGTCAATTAATTAATTTTCAAATACTTGAATTATTTTATTCATTAAATAATATTTCAACAATTGCTTAAAAAAATTGACATCTTTTCTAATAATTTTTTTAAAAATATACAAAAACTTACTTTTTGCTATGATTATTTGAATTGTATTAAAGACGTTGATTTTTGTTAAAAAAAATGAACGTCATTTCTTCTTCTTCTTTTTTTAAGAAACATCATAAAAAGCATTGGGTCAAGGTAAAAGAAACAAGTAACATTATTGTTGTATGTGTCATTTTGTTACAAGCAATGGCAACTATTCAGCAAAAAATGTTGTCTAGTTGCAAGCGATATAACAGCTTCAATAATAATGTTGTCTTATTGCAAGCCATGTTATAGCATTTGCTTGCAAAAATTAAATAACATTATTGTTGAAAATGCTATATTATTGCTACAATAAGACAACCATATTATTGTTGAAGTTACAAGCATTGCTTGTAAACACATCAAGTGCACCCATTGTCTTATTTTTTAAAGGATCCATACATATGTCATATTTAAAGGGAAAAGGAAAAAGAATGGAAAAATAAACTATAAACATCTAAAGCAAGCTTGAGTAGAATGAAATTAAGCAACAAAAGAAGAAAAAAAAAGGAAAAAAATAAATAAACATTGAAAGCAAGTTAAAGAGAATGAGAGTTAAGAGGATGCATCGGTCTTTTATGATGCATATAGACTTTAGACGTTAGTTAATATATTGGAATCAATATATAATATCATATATCTATGTTGATTCCTAATATAAAACCAACATCTAATTTATGATTATTCATATACCCTCATTTTTTGAATTATTTTATTCATTTACATCAATTCTTAAATAAAATAAATTAACGTTTAATCCACGTCTCTTTATCTATCGAAAAATAAATGTGTTAAATTTATTTTAAATTATTTTGACTATTTTTGTTGTCTTAGTAAAATTAAAAAAATTACTGATACTTAAAATTTTTTACAATTCTATAGTCTTGGAAAATAGAAAATTAATTATAATATTTTCATATTAGTAAATTAGTTATATGTAAACCATTTATTAAGAATTTATTTGATAAATTAATCAAAAATTATATAACCATATATTATAAAAAGTTCTTTGAGATATAATTAGATAAGAATTAATCAAACATTTTGATTGTTGAAGAACCATAGATATTAAAGATGGTTTAAACCTAAATAGTCCAAATTTAATAATTCCAAAAGTACATAGATCCTTAACTTAAACTAACATCAAATATGATATTGAGTTTAGACATCAGTTGCTCAATAAGAATAGATGTTATAATTTTTTTTTATATTTACAAAAATAAAATCACGGTTATATATACATTTGTTTAGCTTTTATGTGATATTTATTTAACGATGTTGTTTTTGTATTTTGTGATAGTGATTACATCAGCATCACTCGCATAATTTAACAAGATGAATTTTTCGAGAAAAAATAATGAAAGTCATAGTTGTAATTTGGGTTGTTTATTCTCTTCGTTATCTGAAAACATCACCATTCACAAATTAACAATAATGTTACATCTGCCTTTACTTGTTTTACTCTTTGACATATATAGGCTTGCGGGAAAAACAATTTTTTCTGAATAATATTAGTTTAAAACTATTTCTTTGCATAATATTAATTTTTTTTGGATAGAGTTACTTGGAGTAATTCCACCTTTGTGGGAACTCGGCCTATGAAATAATCTGCCAAATGGGTGAAGTTAGTTTGACTAACTCCACCTAAATGAATGGAATTACTTTGGGCAACTCCTTCCATGCATACGTTCATTCAATGCAAGGAATCTATGCATAGATTCTTGCATGAATTCCACTTATTTTACATGTTAAGTCGTATCCTTCTCTTCTTTTTCTTTCTTCTTCAAACTTCTTTATTTTATTTTTAAATTTTTATTTTTCATTTTTTCATATCTTTTCTTTTATTCGCTTATATAATCCGTAGTACTTCTCTCTTTTTTTTCCATATTTGTTTCTCCTTCACCGTTTCTTTTTTCTTTATAGACTCTTCATTGTTTGGTGAAAAGAGAAGAAAACATCATTTTCTACACATATTTTGTAATAAAAGGTAAGTTAATTAATGTATTTATTTTTGTTATATATATAGGGAAGTTTTTTTGTTGTTGTGTATTTTTATCTAATTATTTGTTGCAATATTTATTTGCATGAAATAGTTGAATAAAAATGAAAATAAATTATTGATGTTATCATAGATAATTCTAATGAAGGGAAATGAGCCTGCATGTGTTGGTAACAATGAAAAATTTAATATTACTAAGTTTCTTGTGTTAGTAATAATATATTAGTTGTAAGTTGAGAAATATTTTTTTTCTAAATCTAAATTTGCAAAAAAAATGATTTAAATTTTTTTTTTGTACTTAATATGATGACTTGAGTAATGCTTTTATTATTTATTAATTTCTAGTTAGTAATTTTAATTAATGTATGTAGTAATTGATAAGATTAACTGCATTGCATTTATTCAGATCAAATGAATTTATTTGAATGATACTGTATAAATTTAGATAAGGTGAGAAAAGGGAAGAAAAAGTCAACAAAAGTGACTTAAGAAAAAAATATAAAAATGACTATCAATAATATTTTGTCATGACCCAAATCCCTGCTCATGACCAGTATAAATATCAATCTTGGATTGATATAATTAGCCTCTAATTTGTTTCTACTTTTTATTTCTACTCATACTTACTTCAATGTCAACTAATTATATTTACTTAAGCTTATTTGATTAGTTAAGAAATCATAAATTTATAGAAAAAAGAAGACACATTGAGATATAAACATAATTTTATAATTTATAAAAGCGCACATGCCTCTGGGAATATTAGTGTTAACAATTTTCCATCAAGTTTTCAAAAGACATGATTTATGAGTCATCCCCCATACTACCCCATATGTTCTCATAAAGGGCAAGGGTAATCCAAAAAGTTAGATCAACTTATAGCTTTTCATGGAACCAAAAGTGTAGATTAAATTAACTAAGCCCTTGTAGGTACTCTACGACCCTGTTATATACAGATTTTCAAATGAGTAGCAAAATATGAAGTTTGATGATAGATACCTTAAGGATCTAACCATCCTCTGGCCATCATTAGTAAGATATTAGGTGGTTTGATGGGTATGATTTCTACTGCATGTAGGACTTCATATCCTACTAAGTTTAGTATTATGACATAATGAATTCTAACTTCATACATTCTTAATGTACACTATCTACAGTGGCAGTAAATACATCAATAGTTGCTTTAATAGGGTTAATATCTATCCTTACATTCAGAAGATGGAACAATAGTGATAACTTGAGAATCTGAAAAAAAAAAAAAAATTCACAGAAGAGTGAGTTTGGGGTTCAATAAGATAAACTCATACCTAACTTATGAATTTACTAACCATAAACAAATGCATATACATAATAACAAATGTGGACATATTTCATACCAAAATTAATAGATAAGTCAGGAGGTTACAAAGACTAACGTCTGAATAGTATCACACACTTATTAGCATTGACACATTATAAAGAGCTATAATTTTCTTATGGACTTAAGGAGTCATCATCAATTATCATATTTCTATATTGCATTATCATATTGCAGGATCATATCATTTTAGCATTTCGTAGAATAACTATCCAAGTGAGTAAACAAAATAAATAATTAAGATCAAGATTTTCATTGTTACTCTTTTCTACCGTAACCTGCATAATCACCAGTCTTATCCCTCCAAGTTTCACCTTATTTTCATGCTGCATAATGGAATGTGCTAATCTAAAATCCAGTTTATATTCACCATCTCATCACATCAATCACATTTCATCATTATCAATCATCATCTTATGTCTTATGGGGCATTCTTGAGCTTTCAAATCGTATTATTTCTCATAACAGTCATATCACGGAGTTCACATTATCATGCTAACAATCAAAGTTGTTACCATAGCATCAGTATATAAGTAATTAGTAGATATCCTATCTCTCCAAAGATTCAAGCAATAAGAAACTTTAAGATGGAGAATATTAACAATCAGCTCATTATAGCATTTTTGTACAACAATAATCATCATATTTTTACATAGGCTTTATTGTTATTAATATACTATAGGTTGTTCTCATCATACTATCATATTCTATGTAGAGTCACCAATAAATTCTATGTTTATATCATGAGCAAGGTAATCCCACCTTATCATTTTTTTATTTGTTTTATCAAGTTTCAAAAATAATAGTTGGCAAACAAATGATGAAGTCCTCAATTGAGTCTTCAAACATTGTGAAAAAGTATTATAATTTATAGCTTTAATGGACTTATCCATATTATTATTTATTTAAGTTTTATGGATAATATTCAAAAGTATAATTTCTTTATATGAAGCTAAGAAATAACTTCCATTATGTTAAAATTTATTCAATTAGAACTCATTTAGTAAAACAATCACTAGCTTAACACATACCATTTGTATTAACATAATAAAGAAATTTAAATGGCTAATAAACAATTGAGTTCATGGCCCTAACCATACAATCAACATAACATGATAGAAGAAATTTTAGGCATCAACTTGTAACATTTTAAAAACATCCCAATTTATTTTTCATTTACAAGGCTCATGATTTGAACCACATTCTTTGTACTAATTTTGTGATCATGATTGTAAGAGCAGGGCAACATTTGTGCCTTGTGATTTGAGTCAAGATTTGAACTAATTTTTGTACGTTTTGAATAAACTATTCCTAACCCTTTTTTGGATTCTAATCGCGATTCGGATCATGTATAGTTCTAGATTTCCTAAAGGTTTGCAACTTTGAGCGAGCAAACTCACCTTTTAAACTAAATTGGCTTGAGTTAAATCGAAGCCTTCATAATTGATTCTAGTGATTCTACTTAAATTCAAGTTTTTATGCTCACGGTCATGCTCGTAATTCCGATCGCACATCCAGTTTCATACAATGTTATAGTACAAATACACATTCCTACATCGATAACTCTTAAATTTTTAACCAAGCTTCATAAGCTATCTCAGCCAACCTTTAATCACAAAGAAACCAAGCATAAAAACTAAGCTTTTCCAATCATAAAACTATATTTATGTCAACAACTCCAATCAAATTCAATCTGAGCCTTCCATAATACTCATTTTCTTCAACATAAACAACAATTCAATGATTTACAATTAATTAGTTATTTTATAATTCACAAAAAGGTCATAATTATTCACTCAGGTGGCTAGAAACAAAGAGATCAAAATGATTCAATAAAGTTCTTCAATATTCTTCATAAATAAGAAAGAAGGGCATATTATATTCGTGAATTTTCAAGAGTTTTCTTTCATCAACTAGTCAAATATCATTAGATTATAATTTCATTCCATATGAACAAGTTAGAAATAAAAGATTTAAGCCCAAAAAACACCATAAATTCATATAGGTTCATAAGATGAATAGTAAAAATGAATAGTGACTTTGGATTCAAAAATTCATAACTCAAATTATACTTAATAAATTAACAAAATTTTGATACTGGCTTGAAGAAGAAAATGAAAGGAATTAGTGGCAAAAATATGAAAAATTATCATAAAAGAATAAGATGCTTACTTGAAGAGAAATGATGTAGAGAAAGCTTACTTCCCAAGTTGAATCTTGAAAATGTTGCATGAAATGCAATAGGAAGTAGCGTAAGAAAGAAAAGGAAATCGACTTTTGAGGGGTATTAAGTCAACTTTTACTTTTGATTTCTTTCTTAACAAGCTTTCAACTTTTTTCTTTAGGGACTTTACTAATTATCTCAACTTTGAGTTCAAATTTAATATACTCACTAATTTCTAGTTGTTAAGAAATTTTAACACAATTTAATTAAATTAGTTGCTTTTGTCACGACTATAATTTTGTATTCGTTAGGTACTTATAGCCTTAGTTTCGATTTCTCCAATTTTTTCTAAAAATTAAATATAAAAAATATGGATTTTATTTTATAAGCATTAGAAATGAAATTTTCAATTTTTTGAAAATTTTTAAAATTCATATAATTTATCTCTATTATATCTGAACACTTCATATTTTAGAAATTTACAATTTTGAAGTTCCTGAAATTTTTAAATTTACCTTTTTATATTTTTTTTAAAAATTATTTTATTATCAAAATTAATTTTAGAAAATTCAAAATATTATATATTTTCATATCAATAGAATTTGATAACCTAATTTTTAATTTATCACTAAAATTGAAAACTAGTTATTAATTAATTACAATACTTATATAGATAAAATTAAATAATTTCACTTTTCAATTATTCCAATAAAAATTAAATGATTATTAATAAATTAATTATTTATGTGAATAAATTTTAATAACATTAATTTTCATTTATGTGATTAAAATTTAAAGTAACAGAAGAAATTAGTGAATAATCATTGTGTTCATTATATTTAATAATTAATAAAATTAATAAACAATAATTGTGTATATTATATTTAACAATAGTTTTTAATGAATTTGCATTCATACGTTACTTTTGATATTTACGTAAAATAATAGGTTTTTTTTAGGAATAATCGTTAGTTTATCCATAATGATGAGCTTGTAAATTAAAAAATTTAAGAATTTAATTTATTTAAAAATTAAATTTATATGAAAATTTATTTAAAATTTATTTTTAAATAAATTGAATTTTTTGATATTTTTGTTATTATTGTTAGCAAATATATGAAAATTTATATAATTAATTATTTAAATAATGATTATTTATTGGACCTTTTTTCAATATTTGAAAATGAAGTGAAGGTATACAAAGAAAAAAAAAAGGAGAAAAAGAGAAGGTATGACGTGGTATGTAATGTAGTAAGGAGTAAAATCCATGTTGATCTTGTGAGGTTTGGCATGATGGAGTTAGTTTAATTAACTCTATTTTATAAAGATAGAGTTACTCCAAGTAACTTCATTCTAACAAAAAAAAAAAAACTGCGCAAGAAAGTAATTTAAAATCAACAGTATACTGATAAGCGGCGAGAAATTGTTTTCCCACCACACTACATGTGTCAATGACTAAGAGCCTCACTTTTTACGGTTCGTTTTATATTTGTAATTAATTCACATCGTAATCAGTAAATTCCATTATACCTCTGTAAAACCCATAGAAGTGGGTTTATCATTTTTTAATTAATTATAATTATAACTCCCGACTCCTGTAAACGTGGAGCTTAATGAAGTTATTCATTGACAATTGATCTTGACGTGGACGGACGATATTGGTTGCGTTCAAACGCATTGAACATCTCGTTTGCTCCCATATCTTAGGGTTCCCTCTCCTTCTCTGACTTCTCTTTCCGTCCTCCTGCACGCGCGCCGGTCGTTGAGTGCGCGTCCCGGGAATCCAATTTCTGGCCGGATTCCCGACCGCGCCCGATCCATTTTCTGGAAAATTTTCTCCGTGCACTTCCTTGTGCTACGTCCAACTCGATTGACTTTTAGCACTTTCAAAGTCTTCAAAGTGTTTCAATTATTTTGCTCGTAATTAAGATCTAATATCAATACCCGTTGCAGAAACTATCTCAGTTTCAGAAGAAGATTGTAAAGCTAGGTGAGTTTTTGTCTCTTTTTTATTTTTTGGATTGGTTGGCATGAAATTCTCGTCGGTTCCGTGTCGTTGGGTGCGCGGAGAAAATAGAAGAAAACATTTCAACTGTTAAGTCATTCGAGAGCAGTTTTCTACTTTCTATGACAGGGTGAGAAAGTCATTTGAGTCCTTTCATCTTTTCCTCTGTATGAGGAAAAGATAAAAGGACGAATAAGAGATAACTTTTTGGAGATACGAAGCTTTTTTACTCTATTTCGAAGTTAGGTGATGCGAGTTTGATGTTGCTTTGATTGTAGCGATTGGACCCGGTTGTGTTGATTATCAACCAAAGATGGCGAGTCAAAGCGGTTCCTCTCGAAGGAGTCTGTCGCTGACGAATAATCCTTCGCAGGGAAAGAAGAAGTCCTCTGAGAACGGTGGAATTGATTCTGCTGCTGGTCGAAAATCGATCTCAACTTTACGTCCTGTGTACGTTCAGCTGGCAACTTTTATTTATCACATAATATTTGATATTTCGTGTAGTAATTTATGCTTGCACTTCTGGGAAATAAGTGGTCCACGATAAATTAATCACCTGTCTCTTGTAATCCTACGGATTATGTTACTATTTTTGTAATCTATTTTATTTTCCTTATTTTAATGATTTTCTCAAATATAATGACACATTTATTTCTGCTGGATTTGGATCAGTGCATTAACGGGAGAGCGTACAGTGAAATCATTACGTCTTTCAAAGGCCTTGACAGTACCCGAAACAACAACAGTATATGAAGCTTGCCGTCGGATGACTGCCAGGAGAGTTGATGCCCTATTACTAACCGATTCTAATGCTTTGCTTTGTGGAATCCTCACAGACAAGGTATGACTATGAACTCTTAAGTCCAATGCATTACCAAGAAAGAAGAGAAAATTTAGGCATAGCCCGATTTCCTTTTGTTTTTTAACTTACATAATTGTCTGTTCTGGTTTTTGGCTGAAGGACATAACAACAAGAGTTATTGCCCGTGAAATTAATATTGAAGAGACACCTGTTTCCAAAGTTATGACAAGGAATCCGGTATTTGTCCTTTCTGACACTCTTGCCGTGGAAGCCCTCCAGAAAATGGTGCAAGGTTGGTAGTATGCAGAGAGGCAGCCACACTTTCCCATGCTAGCTTTTGTTTTGTATCTTGAATCTTGTCTTTTGAATACTGCGCTGATATTTGCTTACAGGGAAATTCAGACATTTACCTGTGGTGGAAAATGGAGAAGTAATTGCCTTACTTGACATAGCAAAGTGCTTGTATGATGCTATTGCTCGTATGGAAAGGGCAGCTGAGAAAGGAAAAGCCATTGCGGCAGCTGTTGAAGGTGTTGAAAAGCATTGGGGCGCATTTGCTTCTGGTTTGTTGGAAATAACTCCTTCCGCATGCATACGTCTTTGAAATCTAATTGGGCACCCTGACACATGTTTGCGCTTAGGTTTCTCATGGCCACTGGCCAGGTTCATTTTATGCTAATTTGTTTATTGTGCAGGCCCAAATTCATTCATTGAGACTCTTCGGGAGCGGATATTCAAGCCCTCTTTGTCTACAATCATACCCGAGAATTCAAAGTAGGTAATACCTTCTTTGTTGAATTGATGATTGTGTGCCTCATGTTTGAATTGTGTCGTAGTTCTTTTGATGGATGATGGCACTTTTCAGGTTTGTAACAGTTTCACCTACAGAATCAGTTTTGACAACAGCAAAGAAGATGCTTGAACTTCATGTAAGCTCTGCAGTTGTGACAGTTGATGAAAAACCCCGAGGCATTCTTACGTAAGTGTTTTAAATACCCAAATACATAGGTGTATAAATTCTGAAACTGCCTTTCATATTTCAAACCCCACAGCTTTTTACGAACACTACAATTTCACTTATGCCTTTTGAATTTTAAAATGATTTTAGATTTCTATTGCGCTGTATTAGAATAATTTTAATGTAAGATGATCTGCATTAATGATTCAGATCAAGAGATATCTTGATGAGGGTAATTGCTCAAAATTTTCCTCCAGATTCAACTCTTGTTGAGAAGGTACTTCCTTTCATTTGTTTATTCTTTGAAGAAATTACATACTTTTTTTAGTCTTTCCATTCTTGGATTTTGCTACATCTATGAACGGTTGGGAACACATTATTCTTGGTATGTACTAGTTCCCTTTTTTTTTTATTATTTACCTCTTATTAAATATGTACTATCTACAGGTCATGACACCAAATCCAGAATGTGCTTCAATTGATACGCCAATTGTTGATGCACTCCACACTATGCATGATGGAAAATTTTTACATCTTCCTGTGGTAGATAGAGGTAACTTAGTGATATATGGGGTGGGGAAGAGGTTTATGTGTTGATATGGTTTCTGATTTGATCAGTGATGACAGATGGCAGTATAGTGGCTTTGGTAGATGTGATTCATGTCACTCATGCTGCCGTGGCAACAGTAACCCGGGTGTGTTTTTCTTAGACTGTGATGTGCAATACCATTGGTTTTATTTGTAGGGATAGTGTTCACGTCGAGCCATGTGCGAGTTAGCTTGGCTCAATTCACACGTCATTTATGTTGACTTTGATTGTTAGGCTTACGAGGCATTTGGCTAACATACATATATCAGCTTGACTTGAATCAACGCTAATGTCATTGCAGCCTCTGTTGCAAGAAAAAATTTTAAACATTGTGGAAGTATTATATCATGTTGGCAGTATTGTTGATGTTGTGTTTTTAACGTATATTTTAAGCAACGTGGATGCAACAGAGGCTGCTTGAAACTAATGTGAACACTAAAGTGAATGCCAGTTGCTATATTGGAAGGGATGTTAGTGTTCTTTTTTAATTTTTGAACATCATGATACTAAGGGTTTGATTTCTTTTAGTAGTTTTCTGTGATATTTTGTAACAAATATATGAGATGTTGGTCTCATTTTCTTCACTAATCAGGTTGGAAATACTGCTGGCCTCAACAATGAAGCTGCGAGCTCCATGATGCAAAAATTTTGGGATTCAGCCATGGCCTTAACTCCAAATGAAGATGATGATGAGACACGAAGGTTATACACATTTGTAATTGTCCATGTCCCTAGGAGTTATTATGCCAATTTTTTCAATGTACTTACCCACTATGTCTGACTTTCCAGCGATAGTTCCTTGAAATTGGCTTCTGAAGGAGGAGAAACAGGGAAATCTCTTCCCTATCTTTCGGCAAGCACACCGAATTCATTTTCCTTCAAAATACAAGATAGAAAGGGCCGAATGCATAGATTCACATGTGGTATGCTATGTTCACATGTCAACACCCAAAATTTGCATATAACCTTAGTCATCCCTTTTATCCGTGACATCATGTGCACAATTAAACCTTTTCTGTATGATCCTTTGGTTCTTTTGGAGGCTTAGTTCAATATGACTGGGTTGCATATCTGCAATCAATTGAAGCATAAATTTGCATTCCTCGTTATGATTTCAATTTTTGAGTGTAGTGCCACATAATGAATAATATATCCTGCTTGCAGTCACTATATTTATAGCTAATTCTGTGTAAGTAATTAGTTACGTTTTTGTTTCTGTGTACCACTTGCAATTTCAGATATTAGGAGCTTGACAGAAGTTATAACCTCAATCGTTCAGAGAGTTGGCGATGATATTGACCCCAACAATCTGCCCCAAATTCTGGTATGTTTTGAGATGTGATATTTATGCTGTTGAGTTTGAGTTTGAGTTGGTATGTTTTTTTGTTCCCTTTGTTCAAGTTGGCCAAATTTTGTTTGTAGTATGAAGATGAGGATCATGATAAAGTCGTATTGGCTTCAGATAGTGATCTTGCTGCAGCTGTGGACCACGCAAGGATGACTGGTTTGAAGGTAATACTGGACCTGTTTAGTGTTTCATGTCCTATGTTCTGATGGGATATTTATCTAGAACGGCATACAGATTTGTTATGTGCAATTCAGTGAAATTTTGGTATAGAACAAGATAATCCATGGATCTTTTCATTCTTTCCCCTTTTTCTTGTTCAAAATGTACTTTCTACTCTCAAACTCTTGCATCTGTTTTAGCTTTTAACTTTAAGAAGTGACACAATGTCAGACGCGATGTAAATTAGGCTATTTTTCAGATAGAAAAGTCCTACATGGACTAATGGATTGTTGACTAGATTAGCGTAAGCTATTAACTGGATTAAAGCTTTGCTTTCTTAAGTATTTTTAATCACAAATATAAGTTTCAAATTTATCATCTTCATCAGCATTAGGGCACAATTTTTTTTTTTTTTTTCTATTTCTACCATGGATTCTTAATTCCTCATTTGTAACTTTAGGTAGCAATGTTGGGCGCAACTTCTATGGTGAGAGAGTTGTGAAGACACCCAAAATTCGTGCTAACCTAGGATGAAGATAGTGATAAATTTGAAAGTTATTATTATTATTATTATTATTTTTGGCAATAAAACAACTTAAGAGAGCAAACTTTAATTCAGTGAGCAGCCTGCCTAATCCTTGTCAGCAACCACTAGTCTGCATATGATTTTTTTGATCTTAGAAATGGTCTTATTTACAAAAATGTCCAATATTGTGTCGATTTTAAAAATTAGATGGTAAAATTGATCTAAATAAAAGTTATATAGTACGATTGAAATTTGAGTTTGGAGGGTATAAAACATTGTTTTAGCCCTTTTTTTTTTTATTGCCATATAGGGTTATCAATTTTAAAACGGACTAGCAGACCCTGCAACGTTTGTTTTGGGCATAATGAGCTGGACTTTTGTAAAATAGGGAATTGGAGTTATTATATATGCATATATCTATTTATCTGTATCCAGAACTTTGATTTTCGTGAATTTTGCAGGGGCTGAAATTACATTTAGACTACTCAGGAAAACCTAGTCGTAGGAAAGGCTCTGGTTCAGGAAATTTGGATTATGCTCATTCAGATGCATGGGCCTCGGCATACAGTGCCGTTGCAGCAGGAGCTGCAGTTGTTGCTGGCTTAGGCTTATTAGCATACCTGAGGAGAGATTAATGGGGGAAGCAGAAGCCGAGTCGAGTTTGTGTTAGGTAGAGGCCAAACTGAAGTGAGTTGGAAATTTTTAGGGGCACAGTTTTTGCGTCTGCCTATCTTTTTTTTTTTTTTTGCAAGTTTTGTAACACTACATCTGTTTATATACAGTAAAAACTAATAGATTAGGCTGCTTATTGCACCGTGTGAAATGGGTCATTCTTGCTGCTTTGTGTATGTATCAATTTAAGTTCTGTAGTTTCATGCACATTGGAGATTGTGTACAAGAATAAACTACTCGGTCATAACCAATTTTGTGCAATTTTCTGGCTTCATGGGATTGTCTTGGACTCTTATTATTTAGACTCAAATAAAAATTTGGCTTAATTGCACTTTAGTTCTTAATATTCGAATTGGATGTATTTGGTCCCTAAAATATATTTTTGATCATTATAATATTCAAATCAGTCCAAAAGTTCAATTTCTGTCCAATTGCAGACAGAAAAAAGTACCAACATGGGTTATTTATTATAGCGTGGCACACTGCCTAGTTAGAAGATATAACTAGCTGCTACTTTACTGTCTTTTTACTCTCTGCAGATAAGATGCAAAAGTGCAGATAGATAAATCACCTATATAAATCCACATAGAAATTTGTATTTTCATTAGTTTTGGATTATTGACTAAATTGTTGGGTCAAGAATACGAGAGATTACGGTCTGTTTGGTAAAAATAATTGATAAATTAGTTGAAAGTTTGAAAGTTAACTAAAAATTGAAAAGTTAATTTTTAGTTAAAAGTTATTAAATTAATTTATTGAATTAGAAGTGTTTGGTAAAATTAATTGTTAAGCTAACTAATAAATGAAAATGACGTAAAAGGATATTTATATGATACTTTATATAAATTTTATTTTTTAGACAAAAATATATTTTTAGATAATTATAATTTTAGATTTTTTAGTTAATTTGAATCTTATAAAATTTTATTTAAAGATAAAATATTTTATTAAAAAAATAAAATAAATAGTACAATAATTAAAATAAATATCAATAGTATGTAATTGTACTTTGTACAGTAATACCATGAGGAAATTGATGCCAATTAACTAGATGCTTGAAGCAACCTTTTTAATGGCGGCAGCAATTGCAGAGTAGTTTGTGCACCGAATTAGCAATAATTACAAAGAATGAAAAGATTGAATTTCATGGCAATACGAAATCCCAATTCTAATATCTTCTGTATTTTAACAAATGATTGTTTTCTATGTCTTGGTTGAATTGGATGCTAAAATTTAGAAAATAGTTTTGATTTGTCAAAATACAAGGACACTAATCAATACTATTGTGAGATTACAAGTTTTTTCAGAGAGTATAAAACTAAGAATGGACAC
>JANHAO010012171.1:0-16552 GCA_026873985.1 Saraca asoca | reverse complement strand
TTAACACAGGCTCTTCTAAACCTATATAGATTTCTAACACCTAGAAATCTCAAATAAACAAAATAGAATAAGAAAGGAATTGAAATTACAATACCAGTTTGAAATGAATATCTCAAACAAACTACAATAATCTTAGGTAATCTATGATCCAATCAGCTTGAAGAAATCTCAAAGAAATGATGAAGTAGAGAGAAAATTGTATTTAGCTCTTTCTCAGATGTTTTTGTATTGAATTGTGAAGAAAAACAATGTGAAAAACATTTATATATGAAAAGTAGTTAGGCTTGAATAACTGTTGTAATCGTTTGTAATAGAATAATTGAATTTCAGTTGTTGCATCAAAGTAGCATCGATTACAGTATGTT
The DNA here is from genome assembly GCA_026873985.1 of Saraca asoca. Taxonomy (NCBI): domain Eukaryota; kingdom Viridiplantae; phylum Streptophyta; class Magnoliopsida; order Fabales; family Fabaceae; genus Saraca; species Saraca asoca. The sequence continues at coordinate 16,187 of JANHAO010012171.1, read as the reverse complement.
ATTCACTAACTCATCGATGTGCAATCGAAGTAAATTCTGTTGTTCACAACCTTTGCATTAATTACCGCATCAAAGTGGCCATATTTCCCAACCTTCGGTAAAAATTGTTTTCTTCATGCATTGGTGTAACTTCGATTTCCATATGAACTTTTTCATGTGTTCTTCAATGCATCAATGTCACATCGATTCAAGGTGTAAAAAACTATTTTATGAAGAGTTGTTTTCTTCAAAAGAATTTTTCTACTTCATTGTTTAGTTAAAAGCATTTGGATCAAATATCATTTGAGCTTATTTAGAAAAGATCCTATCAAAGAAATAAATCCTAAAAACTAATCTTAGATCTCTTGAATCTTGAATCAAGTATCAACTATCTTTTGAACTTACAAAACAACAAATCAAAAATACTAAAATATATTGTTAGATAAAATTATTTTTCAACATTAAAACTAAAGAAAATATGCAGTTCAGAATAGTTTAAGCTAACAATTTTGTACTTGAATTGGAACTTGCATGGTGTTTGTTGGTTTGCTACAAAAATAGCAAGAATCTAGAAAGAAATTTTCTACTTTTGGGATGGAATTAGCAATGGAAAAGGGTTAGGCAACACTTTTAATTTTCCAAAATTTTCCAATTTACTAATAGATTTAGCAACAAAATTAGAGATAGAAAAATTCACTAATGGACCATTCCATTACTAAATTCACCAAAAATTTTCAAATTATTCAAATATTACTCATGAAATTAGCAATCTACAACTTAGTGATGGATTATTCCATTGATAAAGTTAAAAAAAAAAAAAACATTGTATACCAATGGGATTTCCATCACTGTATAGTGTTTTTTGGGAAGTTACTAACAAATTTATCTATTGTTAGATATATTCATCATCTCTTTCTCTAATTTTGATCGTCATTAAATCAAGGAATAACGATGGATATTGTGATGGATATTACTATTAGAATTGTAATTTCCTTCACTAATTGTTTTACCAATGCACTATTTATTAGCATTGCAAATTCTGTCATTAAATTATTTAGCAATAGATTTTTCAATCTAACCAATGGTTTTTTCCATTGCTAAACAATGTTTATCTTGTAGTATGGATCATGTAATTTACAGTCTTTTTATATGTCAAGGTGAATTTTACTAATTTTATTTTACTGTATTTACCAATTTAGATCCCACATGAGAAATCTATATGCTAATAAGGATTTTTATTTTTCAATTTGACAAAAGTTACTAATTTAGACCTAATTTATTTCAATTTGTATATTAGAGGAATTAAAATAAAATATTATATTTAAAGGGATTAAATTTGACCAATTTATATATTAAGGGGCCAAAATTATAATTAAATCATTAATAAATTATTTCTCTATTTTTGTGGACAATAAATCACTTTCCAATTTCATATTTGTGGAGGATAACAAGAAATTCATCTTGTCATCTTACAAGTCATATAAAAATATGAGTTAAATTTTGATATATTGTAAGTATAAAATTTATTACATTATCATTAACTAATAAAAAGAGGACTCGTCATTGAAAAAGATAAAATAGTTTACATTTTTAACCATTGGAAAAAGTGTTATAACAATTTTATATAACACAACAACACGTATATGTGATGGTGTAAAATTGCTTGACTCGATAAGTGCATCACAATTAAATCAAGAATGTAATCATACTTCTATACATGATGGATCCAGTATCAATTCGTTGGAAGGATCAAAATTGGTGGAAAGTTAAAAATAAATTTTATTATAAATACTAGTAAATAATATAATTAAAATATAAATTTTATAGAAATAAATCATTATCTATAGAAAGTTTAAAATGACAATAAAGTATATAAAAAATATCTAAAAATATATATCATAAATTATTAAATAGTATAATCGTATACTAAAAATTATATATAATAATCTACATATAAGAAGTATAATAGTCATTAAACTTTAAAACATTGAAAAAAAAAAAAGATATTTCATACATTCAATAATTGTCAAAATTTAAAGAAAATAAATTGTTAAAAAATTTATGCTGACCATTAGAATGAAACAAACATTGCATTTAACCTTAAATTTAAATGATATACACTCTATAACATTAAATCTTTCCAAAATGTCAAGTATTTATTGCATTCCTTTTGTTGATGTAGATTTGTATTTAAATATTATTTTTGACATTATTTACATTAATTACTTTTATGTAATGACTTTTTTTTAAGGAAGTTAGCAAATTGATTTTTTTTTTTATAATTTATTTAGCCAAAATCTATCTTTCACTAATATAAAAAATATATAAATCTATATTAATATTAAATGTGAAATTTACACAACTTTTAATATCTGCAACGGAATCCATAATAAGAATCAATTGTAAATATTAGAGAACATTGATAATAGCCGTAGATAATATATGTGGATAATATTAGCGGTGTAGTATTCCTGCAATTATAAAGCAGAGAGCGAAGCAAGTTTGAGACTTACTCCATCTTTCAATCCCCACTACTCAATAATGAATTCTTCATTTTTTGTTCCAAACACTTCCTTTCCTGATCAATTTTCAAATGAAATTGGCCAACAAGAAGAGATGATTGATGAATGGACATGGCCTGAAAATAAGATATTTGAGATTACAGTGGCGGAGCTTGGTGTTGAATCTGAAAACCTTCTTGGAAACCTGGCTTTGAGACTCCCAAAAAAAACCATCAAACAAATTCGGGATCACCATAAAGCATTGGTCCAAGACATCAGAATGATTGAAGGCGATCTTATTGAAGTTCCCAATTATAAAGTCATGAATCGTCCACGAAAGAAGGCAATGCCTTGGACTACCACTGAACATGAGTAAGTATTTTATTTCAATAAGAATATCTTATTAGTCTGTCAATTTTGAATACACCTCGTTGTGCATTCGGAAAAATTCATATTGATACCTAATCTTGTATGTTTTGAGAAAAATATTTATATTTTTATAATTTTTTATTAAAATTTGTAATTTTTAAGTAAAAATAAAAAAATAAAAAATTATTTTGATGCAACATTGAAGAAACTTTGAAAATGAGGTTACAATTTTTTTATATACTTATTGCATGTAAATCCATGTACACTCACAATTTTTTGTGAAAAATTATAAGATTTTATAATACTTTACATTAAAATTTTATAAAAACTTATAAAATTCTCAAATACGTATCAAAATAACATCAATTTTTACTTCACTTATATGAACGTTCTCTCTCTCTCTCTCTCTCTCTCTCTCTCTCTCTCTCTCCCTTTGCTTTTGGGTTGGCAGAATATGAGTGTTACATGAGTAATGCTCCAATAGGTTTTGGAAGATGAATTTTTATGAAAATTTAATATTGAAGTTAGAAAATTGTAATATTTATATAAATTTTTTTATAAAAATTTATAAATATGTACAAGTTTTATATATAACAAGTATATAAAAAAATTACAATTATAAGATTCAAAATTATAACAACAAAATTTTTAAATTTTGATATGCCACTTTAAGTAGCTCCGTGATTAATTTTGCCCCTAAAATTTTCAAATTTTTTCTATGCCCGCCACACGAAAAAGTTTAAAACTTTCATTGAGTTTCCAATCTCTATCAATAGCTATCTTTGTAGCACGGACACTGACATGTGAACACAAGAAAACGCAGACAAGGACACGGGAACACGATATTTTTAAAAAATATAGGACACTGACACATGAAGATATGTATAAATTATAAAAATATAGGGATATATTTACAAATATTAAAAAATATTGTGCTTATTTGTAAATATATATTGTAATTATTATTTTTTTCATATGAAAATAAGTATTCAAAATGAACATTTAAGATAATTTAAAAGTTTTATAATACAAAATAATTTAAGTATAAATAATAATAATAAATATTCAAGTTTGACACGTGTGTCGAAATAGATAACGCATGTCTAAACTTTTTGAAATTATGGACACGACCCTGAGATGTGTCTCCTCGGTGTTGACGGGATGTCAGTGTCAGAAACGACACGGACACGTGGATACGATTGTTATATGGAGTATTAGTGCTTCAGAGGTAGCTATTACTAGGTGAATTGATATTAGTGCTTAGTCTGATTACGCATCTTTAATGTAATTTAAGAGGAAGAGTGGAATTCCTAATTAGAGTGAAAACAATAGAGTGTAGGGTATATGTCTTCACAATAATTACATAGTTTTTTGTTTTGTATCATCTTATATATAGAATCATAAAAGAAGAAATCAATTGTGGAGTTGGAGAAGGAAAATAAATAACCGGGATGATAAAAGTTATAAATTTTATTTATTAATTTATTTTTATGTCCAAAACAACAATAAAAATTTGTTAGGCAAACCATGGAGAGGCCATATAATTATGCAAAATAATATTGTCATACCGGAATTGGAATAACAAAAATAAAACCAATTTTTTGTATTGAAAAACTGTACATGGAGAACTCTCGTAGGGTTTTTGGTTTAGAAAATCATACATTCTCAACAATTTTAACAAATGTCATTTATCATATTTGGTTTGAATAAAAAGACCCTAAAAATACTACATTGTGTTTTAAATAATTTGCCTATTTTTAAAAATATTGTAAATTATCAAAATGTTCTCATTGGACATTAAGCAATCACCAAAAAATTGATTGTTCAGTAGCTGTCAAAATCCAAATGTTGACCAGTCAATATGAAAAAGTTGATCAAGCGTTGACTAATTAATAATGATAGGTAATGATAAATTAAAATGGTAATCATGATAAGAAATTGATAAAGATGAATAAAATAATCTTTTTCATATGATTAAAATATTCTTATATAATAAAAATGTAAGATACGTGTCTCTTACATAAAATTATTTTAAGGGAATATTGGGTTAAAAACATTATAGGGCAAACTTATATTTGAACAAAACATGATAACCTAATATCTCCTTATCACATTTTTAGAAATACAAGAAAGATTTTGAAACCAAACACTCCCTCATAGTTATGCAAAGTAAGATTCATGATTAATATTTATAATAACTTAAATTGTATAGATTTCATGTAAAAAAATATCTAAGTAAATTGATCAAGTAAAAAATAATATAAAACTAAAATAAATATTAAATAATTCATTAATAATAATCATTAAAGTGCATAAAACAATGCTTCCTAATCATATAAAAATAGTTTTATTGCAAAAAAAATGAAAAAAAAAAAAGATTTATGAACTCCGGTTGCAAGAGATTTAATTTGAATCATGATACAATTTAGATTGAAAACGAGACTCAGGATTCGTATCATGAATCATAATATTCATAAAATTTTAGATTCGTATCATGAATCATAATATTCATAAAATTTTAGTTAAGATTGATAATTAAGAAGTTTGATAAAATGGAGGGAGAAAAACTGATAATTTTAATTTTCCCGGTAATAATTAAGTTGATTGAAAATCTATTAATTCCTTTTACTTGGTAACAGTTGAAGAGTAGTCAATTCAATATTGTTGTCATTCTAACTATTATTGCAAATATATTGTATTAAATCAGGTTGTTCCTGGAAGGATTGGTAAAGTATGGTAAAGGAAATTGGAAGAGCATATCAAGATTCTTGGTAAAGACCAAAACGCCAGCTCAAGTTGCAAGTCATGCGCAGAAGTATTTCTTAAAACAAAACAAATCCTGAGCTCCTCAGAATGAAGAAGAACCGATAATGGAAAGCATCGTTGATTTACCATCAACTGAGGATCATCCACATACTTCCCCCAGTGATGTGTTTTACTACTAATCTTATAATGTATAATGTAAGTGAGGTCTCACGCTGGATGACTGGTTCAGACTTTATAAAGTGATGTCTCGTGTTTAAATGAAATTTTTGTTGTGTACGTTTAATGTATTGTACTAAATATTTTAAATATGAAACCATTTGATTTTGATTTGTTAGTATGAGATTTCAAAAGTTGATTTATATTTGGATACATGTCAGACAGTTAATGGTTACTATGCCAGCCAGACTTGTTTCTAAGTAGCGATGGTGATGATGACTGTAGTGGTCTGTGATGATAAATAACATTAAATAGTGAAAATTTTGGTAGAATAATTTTTTTTAATACAAATTTTATTTATCAAATCTTATCCTTCACTCTAAAGGATGTATGCAGTTATATATTTTATTTATAAAAATGGAAGATCATATAAGATAATATTATATAGTTAATTTACACATTAAATACAAGATAAAAGTTGATTATAATTCTTATATTATATTATCAAGATTTATACGAAACATCAAATGAGTCCTTAATGTTTTCTTTTAATATTGGGCATTATTACTTCTTAATGGTTTAATCTATGAATTTAAATTTAATTTATTGTTTATGTAAATCAATTTTACACTATTATCCATTTATATGTTATCACATTACTAAAAATTATTAAAACTCTCTTACCATCGGTAAAAATTCTTAATTGCTTTTATTTTTTTCATGACTTAACATCTTCCTATTCATTAATAGTGTAAAAAATTTTACATTGATAGAAGATTAAATTTAAACTCTTAATTTATTTAGAACTTATATCTTTTATAACCCGCATATTTTAGTGACTTCAATATTTGAAACTTGTGCAATTGTTAGTTAGTACTTTTATCTATTAAGGTTAGGGAGTTTCTTATGAACTAAGGGTGTTAACACTTAACTAAATAGATTCAAACTAAAAATTGAATTATTTGTTTGATTTGTTAAGATAAAATATCAAATTAAGCAAAAATTTACTCAATTCATTCAATAGCAATTTTCTAACTAAACATGTTTAGCAATGTTATAGGTATTTTCCAGTTCTATGAAAAGGGCTGGCAAAGGCCCAACAACAGATTAGACTAAATGAGAAAAAAACCAAGTTTAGTAGATCATTGACTATCTAAGCACAGAACAAGGCAGAAGCCCTAACTCGTTAGGGATAAGTCCCGGCTCACATTGTCAGCAACTCACTACATGTGAGCTCACATTGCCAAAAACAAATTCGCGAAGCTCGTCCTCGCTGACCAAAGGCCAGCAGTAACCTAGATAGAGTCCTAGCTCACGGACACTACTCCTCCCTCAACTAAGTGCTCGCTAAGGGTAAAACCTAAGCAAGTGCCTTTTTAGACTAAGTTCATGGGGTCCGTTTGTAAGAAGCAACGTGTAGGGCCCACCCACAGAAAACAAGCTACAGAAGTCAATTAGCAGCCTGTAAGAGCCATTTTGCAGTAGTCTAGACTGTCTTGTATATTTATTTTGATGTAACAGAAATACAAATTATGTAATTACAATTGTAGTCTCCCCAGCCTCTATAAATAAGAGGAGGGAGATCACTGTAAGCTAAGTGGAAACAAATACTCTAACTCAGTTAGATTTTCATTAGAATTATAAAATGCTACCATGGACATCGGGACTGTTACTGCCTAGTTTTAGTTGAACCACATTAAAAATCCCTTTGTGTGGTTGTCGTTCTTCCTCTCCATCTCCTTATTTCTTTGTTTGCTCAACCGGATTATAGTTTGAGTCCCAAAGAACTCTTCTGGTTGGTTAGATTTTGGCTTAACCGAAATCCACCATCAACTTTTTGGTACCATCTGTGAGGACTCATCTGTGTCCTGGTCAATTTCTTGTGCAACCACAATGGCTAGAGGAAGAACTACCAAAGCTTTAAATGCATTGGTTAATCAACCGGAAGGTTATGTGTCTGCAACAGACTCCTCCACTGCTCCTATCATAGGCGTTGCTACTGGCTTGCCTCCGACCAGCTTTTTTCAACCTATTGTTATTGTTAACGGTATCGATGGAGTGCAAACCTAGCTTCAAAGTTAGGAGAGATTGGAAAATATAATGGAAAATTTGACTAAAGTAGTCACCATGCTAGCACAAGCGCAAGCTCAGCATGTGCAAAGGCAAGCTAAAGTTGCTACACCTGGAACGTTCACCAACAGTAGCAAGTTGGATGCTTAAGTAGAGCCAATTAGAAAGTTTCTTCAAGTTACTATTCTTGCAACCAGGGGAGTCAAAGGAATCAACAATCTTTTGGCCAGTGATCTAGGGCGTGGAACCCATTGCTAGAAGAGTTGTTTCAAAAGATGAACCAGTTTGAGGAACGTCTTTGAGCTCTAAATGACTGAGCTCACTACAAGGAGAGGTTGTCATTCTCCAAAGAAATTGAAGTGTAGCCTCTCCCTCATAAGCTTAAAGTCTCTGCAATTTCACTATATAATGGAGACACTGATCCTTATGACCATTTGGATGCATTCAATGTTCATATGGATTTGCAAATGGTTAATCCTCTGGTCAAATGCCAAGTTTTCCTAGCTATCCTTGGGGGTGTATCTTGAGCATGGTTTAGAAGCCTCCCAACTCACTCATATGTAGTTGGGAAGAATGCCAACGAAAGTTCATTAGCCAGTATCAAGCATTGAAGAGGCAGCTTGTGCCCCCCACCATCTCGCGATGATCTTCTAGCATAAGCATGTGTCATTGAAGGATTACATTGCCAAGTTTAAACCTGAAGCCAATTCTGTAGACAATCCCTCTGAGGGAACCATTTTGGCAATGATTTTTGTGAGATTTCACAAAGATAGAAAGCTGTATAAAAGCCTGTACAAGTTCCCAGTGAAGGATCTTACTGAGTTCTATGATCGAGCTACCAAGTAGATTAGGTGGGATGAAATTATTGGCATGAAGTCCAAGCAAGAGGACAAGGTGAACTGCTCCACTTAAGGCAAGAAGAGGAATAATCAGGGTCAGAAATCCGACTCCAGTGTCAAACTCACAAAGAAAGCGAGAGCCGAGTGACCTAAATGTCCAGGTTGCCATGATCACTACAGTGCTTTATAGGACACTCTGTATAGGATATTTGTTACAGAAAAGGGAAGAGAAGACTTCAAGACTCCCAACCCTATAAGGACTCCTTGTGGGAGTAGAAACATCAACAAATTTTGTACCTACCACAATGATATCAGGCACAACACTTCAAATTGTCGGGTTCTTAGAGATGCAATTGAAAATCTGATTAAGAAAGGCCACCTAAAAGAGTATGTGCTGCAACCAGCAACCCTTTCATCCTCCGCAGGGTCTCGAGCAAAGGCAGTCGGCTGTAGTGTGAACCATATTTTAATCCTATAATAAAGCTTGTAGAAACAGCCCAAATTCTTAGCAAAATGATAGTTTAGAAGCTAGCCCTTGAGGTGGGAACTCCCCCGCTCCAGCTCGTAACTGTATCATTTTAAATTTAAATTTCAAGTTAAATTAGCATCATAGTAATGCGACCTACTTTTTGGCATCGCATTAGTGCAACTAAGCATTATCACACTAGAATGACCTACTTCCTGACACCATCCTAATGCAAACTAATGTTCATATGACTAACTTTCTTAGGCACCATATGCATATAACCTCATCATGCATATGACTAACTTTCTCAGGCACCATGTGCGTGTGACCATGCCATGCATACGACCAACTTTCTTAGGCACCATATGCATGTGATCTCCAACTCATGCATACAACTAACTTTCTTAGGCACCATATGCACACGACTTCACCATGCACATGACTAACTTTCTCTCAGGCATCATGTGCATGTGACCTCATCATGTATACGACCAACTTTCTTAGGCACTGTATACATGCATCACCTATATACAATCAACTCCCTCAAGTATAGCTCTTATGCGACCAAATGTTCATAGCTCAAATGTGACTTATTACTAGGCACTGCTCTTATACGATCTATGAAATACTCATTGACAATTAAGGCACCTCGATGCCCAAGCTCATTACTCACCAGGAAGCTTGACCGATTGGTTATCTAGATATCTCCTTTTATTATGATTTGCAAGAATTCATATTATCTTCTGCAATGTGCAGAATATTCAAACTCAACGTAGCATGTAAAGAGCATGAAGAAAAATTTCATTCATTGAAACCCTCATCCAATGAGGTACATTTACATCAATAAGAGCCAAAATACAAATAACAACAAAAGAAGCCTATGGCTTTTATATTCTAGAAAAAAGACTAGCTTCATGGAGATGAACCCTAACCAGCACCAGCAAGAGGGCCGATGGGCGTGCTTGCTCTTTAATCTTCTTCTAGCTGCCCTCTTTGGTTTAGAGCTCCTTTCCAGCTCTCCACCCAACACTAAAAATTCAAAAGAAGCTAGCGAACATGGCTGGAAAGGCAAAACCCCATGACATCACCATGAGGAAATAATCCAAGATCTATACAAGATCTCTTTGAATCCTTGAAGAAGGATTGCCCATAAAGGCATCCTATGCAGCAAATCATACACGCCTCACCAGAAAGGCACATCATCAAAAGTATGGGGAGCTTATTTGAGCCACCTATCAGATTACTTAATGGACGAAGGAAGAAGAACTTCCATGCTTTAAATAGACTAGCTAGGTCTCATCAAGGAGTCTAGAAGAACTCCCAACCTCTTTCATTAAATGCCTCGAAAGAAAACAAGGCTGACTCACCAATGATCGTTAAACACGTATAGTCAAAGGTACAGCCTAAACAGATGAAACGACGGGCCAACTGAAGACTTTGACTATGCAATAATCCAAAAAGGAAGCCTTTTGCCAGCAAAACTATTTAACTTCTAGCCCATGAAGTGAGTTAAGAGTTAGGGGGTAATGTTATAGGCATTTTCTAGCTCTAAGAAAAGGGCTGCAAAGGCCTAGTAACATATTAGGCTAAATGAGAAAAGAGCCAAGTTTAGTAAATCATTGAGTATCTGAGCACAGAACAAGGTAGAAGTCCCAACTCACTAAGGGATAAGTCTTGGCTCACATTGTCAACAACTCGCTACATGCGAGTTTGCATTGCCAAAGGCTAGCTCGTAAAGCTCGTCCTTGCTGACTAAAGGCTAGCAACGACCCAGATAGAGTCCTAGCTTGTGGACACTATGCCTCACCCAGTTAAGGGCTCGCCAAGGGTAAAACATGAAGTAGGTGCCCTTTCAGACTACATTCATGGGGCTAATCTACAAGAAGCAGCATGTAAGGCCCACCCATAAAAAGCAAGCTACAAAAGTCAATCAGTAGCTTGTAGAAGCCATTTTGTAGTAGTTTAGGTTATCTTGTACATTTATTTTGATGTAACAAAAACACAAATTATGTAATTACAATTGTAGCCTCCCCAGCCTCTATAAATGAGAGGAAGGAGATCATTGTAAGCTAAGTGGAAACAAATACTGTAACTCTGCCAAATTTTCATCAGAATAATAAAATGCTACCATGGACATGGGGACTGGTACTGCCCGATTTTAGCTGAATCATGTTAAAAATCCCTCTGTGTGGTTACTATTTTTCATCTCCATCTGCTTATTTCTTTGCTTGCTCAATCGGATTATAATTTGAGTCCCAAAGAACTCTTCTGGTTGGCTAAATTTTGGTTGAATCGAAATCCACTGTCAACAAGCAAGAACTCCTATTTTAATGCTATTTTTCTTACATAAATATATCCAATACTATCTTTATTTAATAATTAAATATATAATATATCACATATTATTTAACAATCTAGTGTATAGAATTTTTAAAATCATAATCAAGAATAATTTTGAAAGTATACAAGATTTTAATGTTTTTTGATAAAAATTTTAAACGATTAACTGGATTCAGTGCTTAAAATAAAAAATTGTTCAAATGTATTAAATTTAACACTTAATGAATTTAGCACTTAGAATTCAGTGTTTAATTTCAACTTTAAAAGTTTAAGTATTATCAAACACACACTAAGCTCAGTTCTTTTAATCATATTATGGGAAATATTTCTATTCAGATCGTTGTACTAAGATTCTCAATATTACTATTTATTATTTTTTGCCAAGTTAGAAAGTTACCTCATAATTTTAGGATCCACTTATTCATAGTGTCAAAACACTTGATTTGTTAAATATTATAGAAAGTTGCATTGACATTTCAATACTATAGTAGAACTAGAAATATTTTCAACATCCAATAATTATATATGTTTTGCAAATGGATTTCCAAGTTTAACAAATTTGGTGTTTGAATCCTAATTTCCATTAATTAATTGAAAAATATAAAATTTAGGCCAAATTGAAGTGAGAGCTTTACTATGAGAACATGTTCAATGTGACTTTTTGAATTAAAGTAGGTTAAGTATGACTATCTAGATGAATTGACTTTAAACTCACCAAAGGTTGTAGATGCTTGCAGTTGTGGTGATTAGCTAATTGATATTTTGCCAAATGTGCTTCACAAAAAGTATCATAAATAGATGATTACTATCATGGAATTTGAAAAAGGTCAAGCTGGAGTTAAAAAAGTTGCTAAACTGGAAGGTCATATTTACGAGTTGAATTCCATTAATGAGGCCTTACAATAACAAGTTGTGAGTTTGACTATTCAAATGAGTGCAACTGCTGGGTATTTACAAAATTTTCAAGTGCAAAATGTAGAGCTATAAAGTTAAGTGGAAGCCCTACAACAATAGTACAATCATAATCAATTTGGCGACAATTTGCAAAAATTATCCAAGACTGAGTGCTTTGGAGTTTTTGCTCCCTCTAATGAAGATCAAACCATGTTAGTATTCTTTAATAAAGAAAAAATGACAAGTGTTTATACAAACTACAGGTAGATAGGACATTTCAAAGCACAATGTCTTCATAGTTTAGCTTGCTTTGATTCATCCTTGGCTGCTAAGTACTTTTTATGTGAAAAATCTAAAAGGACCATTCTTACATGGCTATCTAGTTCAACTCACATCAAATGGCTTTCAAACTAACCAAGTTATCATGTTGCAATCTAGATTGTACATGTTGTTTTCAACAATTTAGACTGAGAATTGCAACCTCAACCTCAACATGGGGAGTCATAATCTTAAAAAAGCAGAATTGGAGGATGTTCAACAACACTTAAATAAATAACAATTAGAATCAAAGATGAAATTGAAGCCTCAGTTGTCTCAATCTATAGCCATGGTTGATGAGGTTTTTTAGCTTCCAAAAATAACTTATCAAAAGCAATTTCATAAAATCTTGGGACTTCACCACCAGATTTTCAAGCACTTTTCTAGGCAAATGATATCCTATAAGCGATCCACCAATGAAGACATATCCAAACTGAGTTCTTCTAAGTTTCTTTATTGCCATCGAGATAAATTTATCATTTATGGATTTCACCATCAATCGAAAACTCTATTGCAAATTACAGCACCAAAGTCAACCTCTAGAAAAGTAGTTTGTTATTAGTTGTTTTGCTTAGTATTATTAGGTTGTATGTTGTTTGTGTTTCCAGGTTTTGTTCTTAGTCGCCATCCTATGTTTTAGCTCAAGTTTTTCTTCTTGTACTCTATCCATTGTTTCATGTATAATGGGAAAAAAAAAAAGAACAATTGTCTTTTTTGTGAATAAATATGAGAAACCGAAACTTCTATTGAAAATGTCATTATGCAATCCCATCATATTTCTAGAAAATAAACATAAAATTTTTATAAAGTGCAACATTTCCATAGAAAAATAAGATTTTAATTCAACTTTGAAAGACCAGTTATTACTTAAAATAGTATTAAATGATATTTATCTCATAATAAATAGTATTATATGAAACAAAACACAATATTATTTAAAGTCATTAAATAATTAATAATAAGATTAGCAGATAATTTGGTAATGGCTATTCCATAACCATTTTTCCTCATTCCACAACTTATTTAATGTAAATATTTTTTATAAATTTAATTTTCATTCAATCTATGATGAATCCAAGATTTGAACAATGGGAGATCAAAATCTTAATTATAGAAGATCAAAAGCAAAATCATATTATGCATTTTATTGACTAATTATTTTTAAATAATATAATTAAAATAAGTCTAACACTTTGATATATAATAAGAGCTTTTGCAATTTTTATGAATTTTCTACCTAAAAATTGTAATTTGTAAACAAATTGTAATAACATATAAAAATGCCAAAAAAAACATTAAAACTATTAAGTAGCATATCTTATAGTAAATATATATACACACACTAATTCAAATATGAACAATATAATGGCTTATAAACTCAATAACTTTGAAGAAGAAGATATATCAACCTTTATAATTATCAAAAGTTAAAAGAAAATAAATTGTCAAACAAATTGTGTGAATGTCATAGAGAAATCAACACTCCATTTAATTAAATAAGGTAAAAATCATAATTCTTTAATAATAGGATTCACTAAATCTTTTAGAAAATAAATATTGTTAAATTTGTTATAAAAATAAAGAAAATGAAACAATAATATAACTAGATGAAGAGAGAAAGTAAACAAAAGAAAAAAAAAACAAAGTATGAGAAGAATCTTATTTACGTATGTTTCATACATCTTCTCTCTACCTTTATTTATAGGATGAGTAACCAGATAAGTTATAATATAAGAATGTTAAAGGTTAAACCTCACTAAATATGTACAATAATAATCTACGATGGATATAAAGTTCAAGACATGAGATCAATGCATTAGAGATTATGGAGGTTAAAGAAGTTGTATGGACATCTACACTACAAGAAAAATAGGATTTTTCAACAAAATATTCTAACGAATTTTAATCCATTGGAATATTCCAACGGACATTCCAACAGACAGAAGTCCCGTTGGAATATTTCGTTGGAATATCCATTTTAAAATTTTTTTTTCGAAAAAGGAATATTCCAATGAAAATTTCCTTTGGAATTTCCGTTGAAAATTTTTTAAAAAAATTCCAACGGAAATTTTTGTTAGAATATTTTTGTTCAAAGTTATTTCCCAGCTAAAAATTTTGCAATTTTGTGCTTTTTTCGTCGAGTTTCTTCTCTCTCTCCGGTCGTGTTTCTTCTCCTTTTTCTCTGGTCGTTTCTCCACCGATCTACTTCGCCCAGCGCTGGCTGGTCACCTTCCTTCCCCCAATTGCTCTTTCCGGTGGCAACGGCATCTTTCGTCCCCTGTTCGGTCGTTCCTCTTTCCAGCTCGTCGGTGAGGCTTTTGTCGGCAGTGAGCTTACTTCCAATGCTTAAGACCTAATAAGCATTTCTAGATTATCAAATTTATTTTATAGCAACTCCATAACTAGATCAGATTTTTAGCTAAAACCCTTAAGTGAGATTATTGAAGAAATTTATGATTTATGTAATTGCTTTGTGTTATTCAGCTTCTATGACATTTTCTGCCAAGGATTGAACTCACCAGCAATGAAAAATTTGGGATTTTAGCTGAAAAACTTTGAAAGACCATAACTTTGCACTTGGTCATCCGTTTGGGATGATTTTTTTTATTTCATATAACTTTTCGAGATCTATACAACCCAAATGCCGAAGGCGGTTTACCTAATCAGAATTACGAAAAAAAAGGCCGTTTTTATTGATTTTTTTATATTTTTCTCTATTTCATTATTGTTTGATCAACTTTGACCACTTTTTTCTTAAGTAAAGTTCACCCACCCAACCCATTTTATTTTTGCACCCCATTCTCTTTGTCTCTCGAGATTGGCTGAGGGTGTTGATACTACTTTCGAATGATCAATAAATGTACTTTATTGAATATAATTTTATAGCAACTCTATAGCCAGACAGTTATTGTGCATTTCTTGGTGTTTTCATTATTTCTTATATTAATAATGTATGGTGGTTATAAAAGGGATTCACCTTTCATTTTATTTCTAGCATTTGTTGTCAAATAAAGATGTGTACTCATCTTCTTATATTTGGTGATTTTCTAATGCAGCCTCTGTGTGGGACACATTCCATTGATCGCTAACTTATACTTTTTATGGTTTCATATTCACAGATGTCTGGACGAGACACACATGGTCCAACAAGCCGTCTCTATTTTCATAAGTGAGTTTACTATACTTAAGTAGCAGTTTAGTTCCATCACTGGCCAGCATACTTCCATATCCCCACATTCCTCTCCGACTCACTTGGTTCCAGCCCCTACCATTGATAAGGATGAGGAACAGTTAGTAGATGATACTCACGACAGCTTAGGGGACAAGTGATTTAGATTTTTTACATTATTATATTTAGGATTTTCTCTCACATTAGATATTACTTGTTGTTATTGTTGATATTATTACATTTAGATTTTTTATATTATTTAATATATGGATTTTCTCTCATTGGATATTACTTGTTGTTTACTATGATTTTTTTTTTGT
>JANHAO010012170.1:0-16546 GCA_026873985.1 Saraca asoca | reverse complement strand
TAACTCAGCTTGAAACATGACATTTTAGCTCTTAAAATGCTAAGTATGAGGGCAATTAATTATGTCAAATCTTGTGTTATCAGTGACCTCTCAGAGCGGTGAAGTCACTGAGGAGTTTGTAGTTCACCCTGAAACTATGGGGTCTATAGCTCATTCTCCTTTTAATCTTCACTCTTCAAGTGTTAAGTTCAGCGAGCTTGAAGGGATAGCTTAAGCATATCGTTTCCCAAAGGGTTGCCATGTCCTGGCACTTTCTCACAATGACCATACTGCTTTTCCTCCCTCAAAATTCATAGTAATTAGCATCCAACATCTTGGTGCTGGATTTAGATTTCCAGTCCCCCTACGTAATTGATTTTTTAAACGAACTAAAACTCTCCCGTTTTTAGCTGACTCCGAATTCATACTCCCAGCTAACTTTCTTGGTGCTCATCTATCTTAAGAATGGCCTTACACCTCCTTCGGTAAGAGTCCTTTCCAATCTCTATAATATCAAGAGCATCAGACCGTGAGAAGGGATTTACTATCTCTCAGCCTGTCTATCTAAATATAAGAAAATTCTTCCTCAAGGGGATGCTAAGGGGAAATCCAACATTGGGAATTATAAAACCTATTGGTTTTACGTTTCTTGTCCTTCCTTGAGCTAACTTCAAAATTTCTTATTTGTGTTAAGTCCCGGTAAGTGAGCTAGAAGGACGTAGGTAAGCCTTGTCATTTATTTCACTTCATTTGAAATCTGAGGTCTTGTTGTGTCTTTGCAGATGGAGCTGGGAAAGAGAAACCAGAGCTAAGGGCGAGAGAGATCGAGGTGGTCGACCACTTCATTGCTTCTAAAGACTGTCAGAACAACCTGAAGTTTGACGAAGAGCTTCTGTGGGCACACAGACTCTCCCCTACTCTTGACATCGAGCTTTTTGATAGCTCGCAAGATATTGGAGATCCCGAGGTTAGAAAGATCACTCTAGCTAATTTTGGGGAGTGCAGCAATATGGGGAGACTCAATCTTACTAGACCTCCTCCTTCAGCTAGGTCAAGGCCTAACAGCACTCCAACTTCTGCTCAAGTTAGCTGTCCTTCCTCCTCGACGATTGTAGAGGAGACTTTACTGGCACCAATCCTTATTTCATAATTAGAATCATTTAGGATCACAAAAGGGCCAATGGAGTCTCTTGACCATGGGAAGAAAACTCTAGATGAGCCTCTTTCCAAAAATCAAAGACTAACAAAGGGAAAGAGATCGCTATTAGCTTAGAGGAGGAGTCCAAGGATAGACCAGGGAACCTACCAAAAGGCCTGGGTCCCAAGTCATTGATATATTACGATTTTCTTCATAGACATATGGACTGGGTTTTGGGAACCCATACAAAGGCATTGGAATATGAGGAGATATGTGGTAGCACATTGGCAAGCATAATAGTTCGCCATTGTTTATTGGTTAGTATCATTCATCATTTCATCATAATTTTTTTTGTATTCTTTGGCAGGTGATCTAACCACTCTAGTCTTTTTAGGGGGCATTAGAAATAATAAAGTTATGCAATGAGATCATGATCTGGGAAGAAGAGTGGGGTAAGCTCGAGAGTGACCTAGTCACTCTGACTATGGAAGCAATGGAGCTAAGGAAGAGATTGGAGCGTTCTGAGACCCAGTTGCAGGGTGCTAAGGTTGCAAAAAGGGAGGCCAAGGACACGTTGTTTCATGAGACAACTAGCTTGATCTCGAGTCTCCATAAAGTAGCTGATAATCTGAAGCAGTCATAAGGCGAGCTGGAAGTGACAGTGAGGCAGGTCGATATCGCAGAAAAGAAAGAAGAGGTCGTTAGGGAGAAGGTAGCTCACGTTAAGGACAGGGCCACCTGGGCTGAAGATAGGGCTACATAAGCTGAAGAGGAAGTTGCCCGAGTCAGAGGGAGACCACCGCCATGGTTATAGGCTGAGGATGCAACAATCTCAGACACCACTGACAACTTTCTGTTTAACTTGTGATGAAAACATCCATACATGGATTTCACATTCTTCGGTGAAGACATTGAGGCAATTATTCAACGTTTCATAGAGGATGCAAAGGCCACTTCGGCCCTAGGTGTAGAAATCGGTGGTAGAGGTCCTCATGCTCAAAACAACACTCAAATTGAGGGTAGCTCGTTGGTTAAAAAAAGAACCATGGTAAGGGCTGAAGAATAGATGATAAAGAACTTGCCTGCACCCCATATTAACTCTTCTATCCATCAGGATCCACCTATGCTCCCGATCTCTTCAAAGATTGTGTTACTATGCCCTTGCCTTGTATTCTTTATTTTTTAACACTTTAGATATATTCTGACTAAACAATTGTTTGTAATGGCAGCTATTATTTTGCGATGAACTTCTATTGAGTTACTTATTTCGAGATGAATTTCCTTAAATTCGTTGTTCATTCCAGTTGACTATCTTTCTGGATTTTTGCCAAGTCAAAATGTTTGAATACTTTGTTAGCAAGTCGTGGCTTCATGCCTGAATACTTAGTTGGCGATAACATTTATAGCTTCCTATATGGCTGGTTATTAGCTTGAATGTAGTTTAAACAGGCTCTAATCAAATTTATTTTGAGATCGATTTGCCTTAAGAGTGACGTTTTAAAGATACGTTAGTGAATACACATAGAATAAGAGATCTCTAGGCATTTTTATTGAGGTTCAAATAATGTATAGAATTATAGAGTTGAGCTCGAACTTATTGATAATATGGCCGAAGGTACTTGATGTTCCAAGCTTGAAGGATTTCAACTCTATATACATTTGACAAGTGATAAGCTCCATTACCCAAATTCTCTTTTATTATGAATGAACCTTCCCAGTTTGATCCAAGCGCCCCATAACTGGACTTGTGAGCTCTCGACAAAATAAGGCATAGCACAAGATCGCTTGCCCCATAGCCACGAGCTTGGACCTTTTGGTTATAACGCCTCACGACCCATCGTTGATAGCTCGCAACCCTAAGGCAAGCAATATCCCTTACTTCCTTGATGAGGTTAAGGTTCACAATGAGCAGTTAGTCATTATCCCCTCAATTAAAGGTGGCCCTTCGGTGTGAAGTTACTTCGAACTCCACTGGTATCATTGCTTCGGAACTATAAACCATCGAGAAGGGAGTCTCCCCTGTGGTGCCGCAAGCTATAGTTTTATAGGCCCAAATTACTTTTGGCAACTCGTCTACCCATGCTCCCTTCCTAGCCTCCAATTTGGTCTTCAAGATCTACTTGATGATCTTGTTAACAGCTTTGACTTGCCCATTAGCCTGAGGATGGTCTACCGTCCAGAAGCTTTTCACAAGTCCAATGTCATTGCAGAACTCGATAAACTACTTATTGCTGAATTGGGTCCTATTGTCTGTTATGATCTGCTGAGGGATCCTGAACCTGTAGATAATGTTATTCCAAATGAACTTCTCAATTTTTAAAGAGGAGATTTCAACCAATTCTTTCGCCTTAGCCTATTTTGTGAAATAGTCAACAGCCACTACTGCATATTTATAGCTCCCACGGTCGTGGGGAGGGGCCCAATTAAATCGATCCCCCATATTGCAATGGGCCAAGGGCTAACCATTTGTTAAAGGTAAGGTAAAGGAGCTCGTGGAACTTTGGCTAACCTTTGACATTTATCACATTGTTTAACAAGGTTGATTGTATCATGTTTCATGGTTGGCTAGTAGAATCCTTATCAAAGTGCTTTTTGAGCTAGAGAGAGCCCCCAACATGGTTTCCACAATGACCAGTGTGAATTTTCTCCAAGACAGTGTCACAATCAAGGCCATTGATGCATCTAAGGAGTGGAGCCAAAAAACCCCTTCTATAAAGCATGTCATCGATAATGCAATATCTTGTAGCTCAAGCTCGCATTCGGTGCACTTCCAACTTGTCATTTAGTAACTCATCATTTCATAAATATTTCAAGATCGGGCTCATCCACGAGCCTTGTGCCACAACAGTTGTCATCATGATGTCTTTCTATTCAATGCTTGGTGATGGAAAAGTTTCTATTGGGATTACACCTGAAAATTTCACGTCCTTAGTTGTAGCTAAGCGAGCTAGTGCATCTACATGTGCATTTTGAGTTTGCAGGACCTGACCAATCTCATACCTCTAGAAATTGTTAAGTAACTCTTGAACTTTTTGGAGGTAGATAGCCATCTTCAATCCTTTTGCTTGATACTAACCCTTTATGTGACAAACTATGAGCTAAGAGTTGCTAAATATCCTTAACCTTTAAACTCATATCTCCCTTACCAAGTGGAGTCCTGCAAGTAATGCCTTATATTCAGCTTCATTGTTGGTAGCTCATAATTTAAATCTTAGTGCATAAGGGATTTTGTGTCCCTCCTGGCTGATTAAAAGTATTCTTGCCCCTGCCTTCTGCTCGCATGACGACCCGTCTACATAAAGTTCCCCCCATAGGGCTTCTGAAGTCTCCACTTGTCCAATAAATTCTGTAATAAAGTTTGCTAAGGTTTGTCCCTTGATCTTCGTCCTCGAGTTGTATCAGATGTCGAACTAGGCCAGCTCAATGGCTCACTTGAGCAGGTAACCTAAGTGTCAGTTTTCTATAAGGTCTGCCTCAATGGATACTTAGTGAACACGTCAATAGTGCACACTTGAAAGTAAGGCCGCAGTTTCCTAGAAGCGATCATAAGACAGTAAATGAGCTTCTCCATAGATGTATAATTCATCTCATTGTTTAGCAGTCTTTTGCTCACATAATAGACTAGGAGTTGAGCTCCATTTTCATCTCGAACCAGGGTTGCACTGATAGCATGCTGGGATACTCCTAAGTAAAAATTAAGCTTCTCACCCTCTTACAGCTTAGACAGCAGTAGAGCTCAGCCCATATATTCTTTCAAGTGCCAGAAAGTGATCTCACGCTCTTCAGTCCATTCAAACTATTTAGCCTTCCTCAAAACATCGAAGAAGGGTATGCATTTATCTGTTGCTTTGGAAATGAATTTGCTAAGTGTCGTAACCTAACCAGTCAAACTCTGCACTTCCTTAACCCCGATTAGGGACCTCATGTCAATGAGTGCCTTAATCTTTTCTAGGTTCACTTCAGTTCCTCTAATGTTAGCCATGAACCCAAGGAACTTTCCCAAAGTCACTCCAAATACGCACTTAAGTAGATTTAGATTTATATGGTATTTCCTTAAAATTTGAAACATCTCATCTAGACTTCTCACATGATCCCTGACCTCCTTAGATTTTACAAACATGTCATCCATGTAGGCCTCCATAGTCTTCCTAATATGCTCTTTTAGCATTGTGTTGATCTGGTAGGTCGCTTTTGTATTTTTCAGTCCAAAGTGCATCACCTTATAGCAATACAGTCCGCGATCTGTGATAAATGAGGTGTGCTCCTCATCCCGGGGCTCCATGGGTATTTAGTTGTACCCTAAATAAGCATCTATAAAGTTGAAGAGCTGGTGCTTGGCTGTTGCATCAATGAGCTGATCGATCCTTGGTAAAGGGAAGCTATCCTTTGGATAGGCTTTGTTGAGGTTAGTGAAATCAATGCACGTCCTCTATTCTTGTTTTTCCTTTTTACCAATATGGGATTAGCCACCCAGGTTGGATAGTGAGCCTCTCGAATGAACTTGTTAACTAGGAGTTTGTCCACCTCCTCCTTTAGAGTAATAGATCGCTCAGCAGTCAATGGCTTTCTCTTTTGACAAACTGGTTTGTGGTGAGGATCAATATTCAGTTTATGTGACATAATCTTGGGATCAATCCCCATCATATCTTTGTGATTCTAAGCAAAACATCCAAATTTGCCTTGAGGACTTCAAAAAGCTAGTTCTTCATGTCAAGAGGCAAGTTCTTTCCTAACTTGAGACACCTTTCAGGATCTACCTTGCTAACCCATATGTCCTCATGCTTTTTCACAGGGCTAGTTTCTTTATCAGCGTCTAAGTCGTGAGGATCTAGGTCATGATTGACCCCCATCATGCTCAGGGCTTGAGGTTCTCTATCAGAGACTAGGTTAACCCTCTTCTGCCTTTCCTCGATCTTAACAGTATCTTCATAACAACGTCAAGCTGTATACTACTCACCTTACACACATCCGACTCCATCGAGGGTTAGGAACCGTATAGTTAGCATCCTGGTGGACATGACCATGTCTAGATCATTCATTACAGGATGCCCTAACACCACATTATTTGCTGAAGGGCAGTCAACAATTATGAAATCTACCAAGACGGTGGCCAGGCACTTCAAGTCTTCTAAGGTGAGAGGAAGTTTAACCTGCCCTACTTGAAATATAGCATCCACTGTGAAACTGAAGAGGGGCTTTAAGGAGTTCCCTTCACTTAGTTCCATCTGTTCATAGCACTTTTTGTACATGACATTGACCGAGTTGCCAGTGTCCAACATGATCCTTCACACTTCGGCATTGCTGATCTTAGCCCAGATGACAAGCACATCATTGGAGGGACTGAATCCCCCGTGCATCATCATCCATGAAAGTGATGCATTCAAAGGTGGTCTTGGCTTTTTTGGCGGGTCTTCTAAATTTACAACCCACAAACAAGACGTAGTTTGCACTTCGCATATAATGCTCATGTGACCCATATGAAGTGCCTATAATATGTGGCCCACCACGGATTATGAAGATGGTCCCCACTACAAGTGTTTGTTCTTGCTCAGCCTGCTAGGATGGCTATTGCACCCACTATTGGAAGCATCAAGGTCACTATCCCATAGGTCGCACCATATAGTCCCTCAAGTGACCTTTTTGATCAGGTCTTCGATAGCATCATTGAGTGAACTACATTCAAAGGTGTTATGCCCAATGTCATTATGATAAACACAGAACCTGCTAGTATCCTTGTATTTATATGGGGTCTTCAAGGGTTTAGGCTGTCCAAAGTCTTCCCTATGTTTCTCCATCACATATATCCTCTCTGAGGTATCAAAGAGGATACTGTAATTGTCATGACGACCCTGTGGTTGAGGTCGCTCCCTTCTTGCCTTTTTTGCAGATTGGATGTTGGCGTCATCATTCTAGCCTACTCTACCTTTCTCGCCATTTCTTCTTCTTTTGTTTTGGTTGAAGGTGGAGCCACTCATCTCATTCCTCTGTCCGAGCCTTTTTGGACCAAAGGTCTCCTCCCATATGATCTCCTTAGTAGTTCGCTTATAAAATTCTCCCAAATCTTTCATTAGGGATTTGTATATGCTTTCATACAGCTTCTCATCTTTGTAAAGCCCCGCTAAGATCGTCGCTAAGATGTTGTCATCGAAAGGATGTTATTCACCTCGCAATGGAATCTTGTAATATAATCCTTCAGTGATTCATCCTTCCGTTGAAAAATTATTACAAGGTGGTAAGATGGAGCGAGCTACCTTCTGAGAGCTCTATATTGGTTGAAGAATCTTTTCAAACACTCTTTCCAGTCACTGATGCTACGAGCTGGAAGGTTCTTGAGCTATGCTCAGGGTACATCTCTGAGAGTAGCTGGGAAAACGTGACATTTGACTAAGGGGTTGGTCATTTGAAGTTCCATCTAGATGTTAAAAGCATTCAAATGGTCATACGAATCACTTCTACCGTCATATGGTGGGATGGCAGAAACCTTGAATCTATGGGGGAGAGGCTCTGTCTCAATCTGCTTGGAAAATAAGGTCCTCTCCTTGTAGCAATCTAACTGATCTTGAGTTGAGGGACGTTTCTCCAACTGCCGCACCTTTTGCAACAGCTCTTCCAATATTAAATCCTGTATTTCAGATCGTTAACCCTTGGGACTACCATGAACCCGTATTCGAATCTTTAGTGTGATGTGGGCTCCTAGGTTATTGATTTCGATCACTCTTGTGAGCTCGGTGAACCTGAGATTCAGGTCGTGAGTTAGTTGAACAAGCTGAGTTTGCTCATCGAGGCCTTTCTTCAACTGGCCTCTCTTCTCAGACCAGCATTTCTTTCTGTGGCCCCTAGTCTATTCTTCTGATCGCAGTAGCTTTAGCTTGTTTTTAGGCCAAGGGGTGTGCGCCTGGGCTAGTGCTATATTGTGTTAACAAGCCTCTTGATTGTATTCTTGAGTGCTTCTTAGCATTGATGCAATGCTTGTACACTGTCAGCCTCAAGGGGAATAGAAGAAGTTCTTGTTGGAAATGGGTTTCCATCTTCTAGCGTGTTTCGTTGTTACTCTCCACAATCACATGGCTAGTTAACAGCAACATCAGAGCTATTAATTATTCTTCCTCTTGCCATCTCGGTTGGTTGGTGTGCCAACAAAAAAGCAGTCTAATCCCACCAGGTGTGCCAAAATATTGACGGTTGATTTTGGTAATCGATCAACCAAAGGTTCTGGAACTCAAACTGCTATAAAAGGTGTAAAAAAGCAAGAAAACAGCAAGAGGAAAAAGAAGGAAGAATAAGGTAAACACTGAAGGTTTTTGGCATGGGTCGGATAAAGTCAATGTGACCCCTACATCCCCGGTGATTGCATTTGCTTTTGTGCAGTTGTTTTATTGTTCAGACTAATAGAATAGGAGTACAAATGTTCTCTCACTATTTTGGTAGAGTTTCTGCATGTATTTTCCACTCTCTCCCTATTATAATGATTTTGTTTCCTATTTATAAAAGTAGTGAGGGTTACAAATGTAATTTGATAAATTGTAAATATGTTTATTCCATCATATTGGGTAATAAATGCTTGACGGGTAATAAATGCTTAGTAATTCACTATCGGATTGTTGGTTACTGATGTGTCAATTTTAGAAGCTGACTTATCGATTAAAAATATGTGTATCTAGGTGCTGACTGGTCTTCAGAGTTCAGTACTTATGCTCAGGGTAGCTTGCATGGCTACCTGAGCTCGTCTAGCAACCTGAGCTCGCACTAGGCGATCAACTGGCAAGCCCTCGCGACCTCACTTAGGAATGGGTTAGACCCTTCTCTACTGGACTACTCTATTGGGCTTTTGTCAAGCCATTCCATACAGTCCCAAAAATACTCATAACAGTTCCCAAACATTAAAATTCATTTGTAAATGAATTGAAATTATTTTTATTGTGATGAAATGAATTAAATTTTAAAAAAGTTGATTCCAACCATAGCATTAATGAAGAGAGAATTGTGAGTGAACATTTAATTATTATTTCTCTCATAATGCTCTCATTTAAATTTTAATTTTCTAAAATTTCTACAATTTATTCTTTTTTTTTTTTACTCCATTTTTTTAAGTAAGTACTCCAATTTTCTTTTTATACATATAACTTGTGGGTTAATTTCATTTTTTTTCCTTTTTTCATTCATACATGTACAGGAAACGATAATGTCATTATCTTCTACTGCTAAATAAAATGTAGAATTATTTTTTGTAATTATATCAAATATTTCATCATAAACATATTTTGTAAAATAAATTTTTTAGTTATAAATGTTAATTTGGTTATTCTTTTAATCTAACAAGAATCCAAGTACTAATATCTCAAAGAATAAGATAACTTATTTAAAATAGAGACCTTGGCTTACACTACCCAAAAAAAGAAAGAAAGAAAGCTGAAGTGCTTAGTAAATAAACAAAAAAAGAAAATGGGAGTGTTTACATAAAAAGAATTTGGAGCAACAAAAGAAAAAAGAAAAGAAAAAAATGAAGTGTAGAAATATTAAAAAATTAATTTTCAAATGAGAACATTAAGAGAGACAATAATTAAATGCTTTAGTTACTAATTCTCTCTGTTCATTAAACTTAGGCTTTATTTTTTTTAAAATGAAAATTATAAAAATGTCTTGTTTACTTAAATTGATGTAAAGAGATGATAGACTTTTTGTCTTAATAAAAGAATAAAAAATATTAACTTCTATACGAAGATGTGGAGGTTAAGAATCACAATTACGTATGTCCTAATCCTATATCGAGTTGATGGTACAATCCACCTTTCTAAATAAACATACGTGGTGTCACCTATGTTAATTAATTTTAAAAAGAATTACAATAACGCTATATAATTGTATACACAATATGTTAAAATTGAATTTGTAATAATATCTAACCTATTTGGTTTAAATATATAATTTAGTTTTGAAAATGCATAATATGATTAAAGAATAGCCAATGTTATGTTGATTATGCAAATTGTTAAATATATTTTTAGTTTTCTTAATTTGAGATGACTGAATTTTGTTTTGTTAATTAAAAATTAATTTATTTTGTATAAATTTAAACTAAAACATTTCTATTTTTAGTTCATTCACCATATTGACATTGAGAGCAAAGGTGTTACAATATACTATACAAAAATCAAAAGTGATGTTTGTAAATTAGAAATACTACACTTGATAAATTAAAAAATTAGAGGACTATTATACATATATATGGGGCGATGGTTCAATATATATTCAAAATTTTACATATTTTTATAAAGTTTTTAGATGAAAAGTTGTAATTTATATTTTTACACAAAAAATATATTTTTGTGCAGAATTCACTTGCAACAAGTATATAAAAGTTCAACTTTGTAAACTAATGTTGCATAAAAAAAATTAACAATTTGCAATTTTTTTTATAAATGTTACAATCTTAAATAAAAAATTACAAAAAAAAAAATACTTTGATCATGCAAAAATATGTGTTAATACAAAAATTGTATATCATGTCTCTTAGTGTCATTGAATCACCTACAAAAAAAGATGAGTGATGAGAGAGATTACAGAACTTGTGTTTGTGTTAAAATTTATGACTTTAAATTTGATTTATTGTTAAAGAAAAATATTTTATATTATTGTTAAATCAAAAGGCATCACATCATAAATAAGAATAAATAATTTTTTTATGAACATTAAAAATCTTTTTAGTAATTTTTTTATTATATATTGGTATGGAATTACGTGATATAATAAAAGACTTTTTCTGATATGGAATTAATATTGATATATTGTTATTGGTGCCCAAGTTACATTTAAAAGAGTAAAACACATTTATATGTATATGAAAATCAAATCATTAATATAATTGTGTAAATGAAAGTTTAAAATATCAATGAATAAAATTTTGTAATTTGGATAAAAAAAGTGAAATATAATATTTGAAAATTTTTTAAAAAATATTTTTATAATTTTATTATAACTGACAAGAAATTAATATACTGATTCAAATATTAATGATGCATTTTATTAATATTGTATCATATATTACATATTATATATGTAGATATAAGAGGTTGTGGACAAATAAAACTAATCATCTTCTTCAAAATTTAACAAATCTTAAATGGTGTATAGAAATATAAAAGACAAAATAATAGTGGTAATTCGGAAACCAGAAAACAAAAATAGGTATAAGTAAGATAACATAAACAAATCAATGAAGATCTTGATTGGTTAGTTTGGTTGATTGGTGTCTGTCACCACAACCACACAATGTTAGATACTAAGATATCAGGACTTGAAGGGTGTCACAATGCAATCATTCACCTAAGTTGCTCCCCCTTCCTCAACTCTTTTGAAACTGACTATTGCTTTTATTAGGCCTTATCATTTTATCATTAGATTTTTATGTGTATGGTTGATATTTTTTAAAAGCAAAAAAAAAAACTTACCAAAACTTTTGGTCCATTCACAAATCACATATAGATAGGAGTTTTGTGTTAGACTAGTTGGTGGCATGGCACATGCAAAATAATCAAGGGGTGTTTGTCTACTGGCTACGGGACATGTTTAGGTAATTTGATTATTGGAACATACTATGCTTAATTTTTTGGTTCCACATTTAATTATTTAATATTTAAGAATAAATCAATTATTTAGTTATATATCATTTTAATTTTGAAAATAATAGATTATATCTACAATTTATATTATATTGAAATAATTATAAGCAATAAATCATGTAATACATAATTAATCAATTTCTATATAAAGATAATCAAATCATCTATATTGACAAATATGATGTGTTCATGCAATTTAAATAAATATGACAAAAAAAGGATAAATTTCATGGAACAATATTTTAATTGAAGAGAGATTAATTCTTTTATTCATATAAAAATCTCGTTATAGATTCCCATATATGTAGAGAGACACCAAGCCACATACTCAATCTTCTATACTAGTATCTCATTGCTTATCTCATATCATTAAACACTTCTTATAATAAGTATTTTAAGTCAAAGTTTTAATGACAAATATAAACATATATTTTTTGAATTGACATAAGCGTGTTTCTTTTAAGTCTAATGTGCTATATCATATCGACGTGAATATAAAAATTTAAGAATTATAATTATATTTATCTACTAGTATTAAACAAGTTACCTTAATTAAAATTATATAAAAATTCTTTAATAGGAGAAAAATGAAAAAAAAATTATATTTTTATTTTTTTCTTAAATTCATGTCACATAATTTTTTATGTTAAATTTTATTCAAATCGAAAAACATTTACTTATTAAATATAATCACAAGTTTTGATAGTGACAGTGTAGAATTGGAAGCAACAACAACCAGGAAATAAGACACGTTACCCATGCAAATGGGCCTCCATACCATTAATTGCTTGTTCCTATTGCCACTCAAAATAAACAAAATTAATTTGTGGTCAAGATTGGCTAAAAATTTGTAAATGTGTGCCGACGAACTCATTCACATGGAAATCATCAACAAAATGTCAAAATTGTACATTTTGTTCCATATATTCATTTGTACTAAAAAGAAAAAACCAAAATTGGAGATCATAATTATTATATTTTAGTGATGACATCATAATTATTATTTCTTTTAATTTTATAAAACATTATCCATTCAATATCAGGAAGCCAATCGATGTATTTCTCCTTCCCACGTCGTTAGCAGTTTGCATCAGTTCAGCGGGCGGGTACGTTAATTTACCTTCCATCAAAATGCAAAGTGCCTAACTTTTATTGGACATACCTCCGACGTCGGACCCACCGCTCCCTCTTCTCCCCTCCCCAACCTTTATGGAGACAACTTCTTATCTTCCATTGTCAGCAACTAAAGGCATCCAAAAAAATTGGAAGGACAATTCTAGCTGGACACAAATCCTTACAACCACGTACAGCACACAATTTTCTTCCTCTCTTCACAAGGTTGCCTCTTTTTCTGCGGAGCTTTCTGGGTTGTGGGAGGAATTTGAGCTGAATCCATATGTCGAAACAGACTTATAGAGTCTGCTTCTGCTGCCGCCGGCGGTTCAAGCCCCCAGTGTCGGAGGCCCCGGCGGAGATCAAGACCCTTTTCGATCGGTACTCTGAGAATGGATTTATGACGGCAAATCACCTTCAGAGGTTTTTAATTGAGGTTCAGAAACAAGATAAAGCCACGCAAGAGGAAGCGCAGGCCATCATTGATGACCTAAAGCATTTGAATATCTTTCATCGAAAGGGTCTTAACCTTGAATGTTTCTTCAAATATCTTTTCAGTGACAATAATCCACCTTTATCACCTAATCTTGGGGTAAGGTTTGCTTTTCTACTACTTTCTTGTATATGAATTGACAATTATGTGTTAAGGGAATCAAAAGGCTCTGGATTTGGCATATCTACTTTTCCATAATGGGATTCGTCTGAGTGAATATTCTCAATTTGATTGACTTTTCTTTTTATTTAACCATTTTTGTGTAAGGTTTCTGACTTTTCCTGCAGTTTGCTCTTTTACTTTTACAATGTTGATGTCATCTGCACACCTCAGGTCATACCAGTTCTTGTTTAGTGAAATTTTAATGGGTTTCTCACTTCTTAATTCATAGTGCTTCATTTTCGTCACATTGACAAATCTAAGCCTTCAATCATTTAATTGCATTCTGGTAGACTCCACTGGCTATTAGGATCTCCATTTGACGTTTCATATTAAGAAATGATAAACTAGAACGAGGAAAGATTTTCTCCAGCATAGGTTTAAGCATTTAACCTTTATCTGAATACTTTTTGATTTGAGCAATACTAGTTACTTTTACTTTGATTCACTTGGACTCACTCACTTGGCAAAAGCTGTTTTAAACTAGCCCCGATTATCCACTGGCCTCACCTAATTCAGGTTTGCTGCTATGCCATGAGTGATACTGAATAAATCAAAATGAGTGCAACTAGCATTACTTACAGATTTTCCATATCACCGCATTATTTCTCTTTTCTACACTCTTGTACTAAATATTGTGTAATTGTTTCTTCTGTTCCAGGTGCACCATGATATGACTGCACCACTATCCCACTATTACATATATACTGGCCATAATTCCTATCTAACAGGGAATCAGCTTAGTAGTGACTGCAGTGACGTTCCCATTATACATGCACTGAAGAGAGGTGTAAGAGTGATTGAATTGGACATATGGCCTAATGCCACAAAGGATAATGTGGATGTTCTTCATGGAAGGTATGAGCTTTCTGAGTGAATGATGTTATTACCAAATTTCAAACATGACTCCAGCTGTCTCCCCAGTTTCTGTTTTCTTTTTCTTTCTCTTCATCTTTGGTGATCACGCAGAAGCTAAAGCAATAAAAATACCACAGACAGAAGTTATTTTTATTTTCAATTATCTTTCCCTGTTTTGGTTTACTGTCTTGAGTATATGCATGAATTGCCTCTGGAACAAGATTTTGCTATGAAAATGTTATCTCTGTTGACTTGATTAAAACATATTCTTCTGATCACTTTGAAAATTAATGTTACCCAGTTCAAAAGGGTGAGAAACTGTAGTGTTTTTAGTTTCAATTGTCTAGCATACAGACAAAAAGGTGAGGAAATGGTCCAAATTCTGTTTCATAAACATTTAACTTGATAACTTGGTTGTGAGACAAGTTATAAACACTTTTTACTTAATGATTCCATCACTGTATATGAGTTTTTTCGTCCCTGAATTTGTAAAATTTTATTCATCTAACATATTTATTTTCTTAAATATATAGGACACTTACTACTCCTGTAGCGCTCATCAAATGTTTGAGGTCTATTAAGGAGCATGCTTTTGTTGCATCTGAATATCCAGTTGTAATAACTCTTGAAGACCATCTTACTCCAGATCTTCAGGCTAAAGTGGCTGAGGTTAGTTGCTTTCTATTTATTGCTATTCAAATTTCCACATTCTTACTTTCTTATGGTTGATGAACTTCTTCAATTATTTAGATGGTCACTCAAACATTCGGAGACATACTATTTTCTCCTGGTTCAGAGGTCTTGAAGGAATTTCCTTCTCCTGCATCACTGAAAAGGAGGATTATTATATCAACCAAACCACCTAAGGAATACCTTGAGGGAAAAGATGTGAAGGAAAAAGGGGATGAGTTACCGAAGGGAAAGACTTCAGATGAGGAAGAAGCTTGGGGGAAAGAAGTCCCAAGCCTGAAAGGTGGTACTATCTCTGATTACAAGGTCTGAGGATATACTATATTGATTGCCACTATATTAAATTCTGAAACGATGTTTTGATGATTGACTTTCTGGTTTACCATCTTTGGCAGAATAATGCAGATGAAGAGCTCAGTGATGAGGATGTTCCTGATGAAGCAGATAAGATACAGCAAAATGAAGCACCCGAATATAGACATTTAATTGCCATTCATGCTGGGAAGCCTAAAGGTGGAATTGAAGAATGTCTCGGAGTGGATCCTGATAAAGTGAGACGTCTAAGCTTAAGTGAGCAAGAGCTTGAAAAGGCTGCACTAACTCATGGAAAAGAAATAGTCAGGTATTGGTAGATTTCTATAGCGAGTTCTTTTGACAGATAATTAATTTCTGTGTGCTTGGGCTCCCTTAGTGTGACATGAACTGGCATAGTGGCGTCCTTTGAGTGGTTGCCAGACTGTACCTCTCGTTTTTATGGCATTGCAAAAATAGTATTTGACTGTTACACAGGCTTTTGTTTCCATCTTTTCTTCTAGCTGATGGGTCACTAAGAAATATGGTACTTGATAATGGCACATGATAGTCCTTGACTATGATATACATGCTCTTCAATGGCACCCTCCGTAGTTTCTCAGTAATGCTGAAGATTGATCGGTCCGTCTCGTCTGAAAATGGCCAGTTATCATATTAGAAAATTCTGACGGCCTTGATAGTAAATGGTGAAATATCCATTGGTTATCTCTTCCTTTAAAACATCCACAAACTCTTAGTATGCTGTTGCGCTAGTAGAATTTCTGCTTTTCTGTTGCCTATGGTTTCCTTTATGGTATGTGTATTATGGTTTGTATGCATCTAGATGCTATGTTATATGTGTTTGTGCTGCAAATGGAAATATAAGTTTTTTATTTCCTGATTATTGGCTTACTGTAGGTTTACTCAGCGGAATTTGCTTAGGGTGTATCCGAAAGGTACTCGCATTGACTCATCAAATTATAACCCACTAATTGGGTGGATGCATGGAGCTCAAATGGTTGCATTTAACATGCAGGTTTCTATTTCTTCCTTTTTCCATCTTCATCTTATATAATTTTGTCTGTCTTCTGATTTTTTCAGATATTGTGCAGTTATTAGTTTCCCCCCCCCCCCCCCCCTCTCCCCTTTTTTTTTTTATTATTTCTTTTCTACTTTGCTTTTTTGTTTTACATAATTTTTTTTCTT
>JANHAO010012169.1:0-16539 GCA_026873985.1 Saraca asoca | reverse complement strand
TTCAATATAATTAGAGAAAATATTGCATTATGTTTTAAGAGGTAACAAAATTATGGATATTTCTCCTTTAGTTTAAAAGTAAATTTATGCTTTCTTGAAAAGTAATATTTTAAAAATCGAATTGTATAGTGAGAAAATTTTTTTAAAGTATAATTCGATTGGTTTAATCAATTAAATTAAGGGTTGAATCAAAAGAAAATATTTTAACATGAAAAATATAACTTTGTTGACTTATAAAGTGTATATAAAATTAGAAGTGAATTAAAGTTTATTAAATTATTTATAAATTTTTTAAAATAATTATGAAAATATTTACGAAAATATATAAAAGTCATTCATAAGTTTATAAAAGTCTATTAATGTCAATAAAAATCTTTTAAAATAAAAGTCTATAAAAATAATTGAAGTTTATAAAAGTTAATGAAAGTTCATAAACTCTACAAAAATCATTCACTTAAAAAAAAAGTTTATAAAAATCTTCAAAACTTTAAATTAAATACACCCCTTAGTTTTATTTTATTCCAAAGTTATGAAAAATGTGCAATTTTATAAAATAAACAAATAAATAAAAGGCATCGTAGTAATTGGAATCCTTCTACATTTGTAGTAGTGATCGGGATCGTTACGACAGAGAGAGAGAGAGATCGGAAGAGATGTCATCGCACGGGAACTCAACGTCAGCGAACGATCCACGTCAGCCATCAGCGGTGAAGCCATATGTGGCTCCGGTTGTTGCAGCGCAAGATCTGCCGATCGATTACGCAGGTTTCATCGCCGTTGTATTTGGCATCGTCGGCGTCATGTTCAGGGTGTGTATCAGTAAGCTCATTATTGGTGCTGCTTTACTCTCCTAGATGGATCTTACAATATTTGCTGTTTTTTTTTTTTTTTTTTTTAATTTCAGTACAAGCTCTGCTCCTGGCTTGCTTTGATATTCAGTGCCCAATCCCTTGTCAACATGAGGAATATGGAAAATGATCTTAAACAAGTTATGATGGCTGTAATGTAAGTTCCTGTCGTTTTGTAAATGTATTAAGCTTCTTTAAGCATCGGCATTTTGAAATTCAAAATTTCCATGGTAGCCTGCTTATCTATGAAGCGTAATATGCATCTGGTGATTTTTTTATATATTCCATTTAAAAAGTGCCAGTGTTAAAATGGGTACATGGGAAACTAGCAAGTCATTTTTTTACTTCCCACGATTAATTGGATAGTGTCCCAAGGATAAGGCAGCACAGAAGGAGAGGTAGCATGGAGATTAAGATTATAGGAAATGTTGGGAGTTGAAATTTAAGTTATCTTTTGAAAGGATGCCAAAGTGGGGTGCGTTCAGACAGGACAAAAAGGGGTTAAACAATGTCATGTATTGATTTTTAATATAATTTCTGTAGGGTATATTTTTTGTAATTTTATTTAGTTATTTTTAGGCTGATTTAGGGTTCTTAAGGTAGAACTAGAATTTTAAAAGGTTATTTTAATATCTAGGAGCATTTTGGGAGGTTCTTAACCTTGAAGTAGTTTAAGCAGCTTAAGTTCCTGAAGGTTAAGATTTAGTCACATCTAGGTTTCTTAATAGTTAAGTATTTTACCCTATATAAAGGGGATGCAAGGCTGTAACAAGGGAGTTCAGTTTTATTATAATACAAGAAGATACTTCTTCTGTTTCCCTAGTTCTAACTATAAGACCAGCCCACCTCTTTGGCTGTGTTTGTTCTCCCACTCAATCCCCTATGCTCCAATCTTTAACTATCCTGCTCTGCCTCTGCATGAATTGGTATAATAGCAAAGCTCGGTCCAATAATCAGATCTATGGCAAGACTTAGGAAAGAATTGGATTTTCTATGGTGGCAGATGAAAGAGTTGACGCAAGCAATATATGCTTTGAAGTGACAGGAGCACACGGGAGCCCATATGGAGATCCTAGAAGGCAATCACAGCCCTGTAGGCACTCTGGAACGTAGTCTAGAAGATGAAAGTGAGGATACTACTATAGATTGGAGTTCTCCACCACTCTATGATGATTACGCTCATGATATTCATGAAGGCAATCTAGCTGAGATCACAAAGGATGAAGAAATAACAGTATTCCAAGTGCAACCAGCATTACATCTTGAAGAGATCAACAAAGAGAATTTTGAGAGTGAAAGAATAACTTTTAAGATCCATGAATTTTCTTATTCTTCAATAGTGGAAAATTTCGAATTTGTTTGTTTACTTGTATTGTGGACAGATGCTGCACAATACTTGATTGGACAAGCCAATCGACAAACGATGCGAGAACAACGGGTCATAATTGGTCAAAACTTGGGAAAGAACTTTAAGGCCTACAAATATTCCAAGTATCTCTTCATATGGAGTGGAAGATTTCAAGATCAACTTGAAAACTCGAGGATGAGTTTTCCTTTCAAGTGGAAGGGAACTGATGCAAGACAAAAAGGGGTCAAAATGTCATGTATTGATTTTTAATCTAATTTCTGTAGGGTATATTTTCAGTAATTTTTAGGCTATTTTAGGGTTCCTAAGGTAGAACTAGAATTGTAAAAGGTTATTTTAATAACTAGGAGCATTTTGAGAGGTTTCATAACCTTGAAGTAGTTTAAGCAGCTTAAGTGTTAAGATTTAGTCGCATCTATGTTTCTTAATAGTTAAGTATTTTATCCTATGTAAAGGGCTGTAACAAGGGAGTTCAGTTTTATTATAATACAAGAAGATATTTCTTCTGTTTCCTTGGTTCAAACCAGAAGACCGGCCCTCCTCTTTGGCTGTGTTTGTTACCCACTCAATCCCCTATGCCCCAATCCTTAAGTATCCTGCTCTGCCTCTGCGTCAAATAGCTTCATTGACTTACCCGCAGCTTTTGCAATTTGGAGTTTTTTTGTTCTGATAGATGGAAGTGTTTGATGCTATATAAGGTTAAAACTAACACAAACTTGAGAAATTTGATTGGATTGTAGAGTGGTGGATTAATTTGTTGGTGATGCATAGAGGATTACTTTGTTATCGCCACCACTATCTGGCAGTTTTTCCAGAGCTTTGAGAAGCGCATTATGTAAGTAAATTCTGAGTCTGACAGTTACAAAATGACAGCAACTCCTCATTGGTGTTTCCTAACATAAGAAGAATATGTGTTTAGGAGAAACTCTTAGTTACCCATCATTACATGTATGTAAGCATTTCTGGCATTTTAAGGTGGTCTTAGTCAATGAAATGTATTGTTTATCAATTGATTATATTGATTACTTATAGATAGAGGTACTCTTACCGAAGAAGCATTTAGGGCTTTACCTTTTTATATAGAGAACCACAGAGCATTCCCTTAGATTTTCAGGGTATGTTGTTAAAACTTAACGATGAATGGTTTGTATTGGATGTCCAAAGCACAAAAGGACTTACGATGCCATCATGGACAGTTCCCTTTTTCTTTCCTTTGCTTGCTTTCTTTTCCCTGTTTATCAAAGGGAGAGCACAATTTGTTTAAGCTAACTTGAAATGTTAATTTTCTTTACA
Source organism: Saraca asoca (assembly GCA_026873985.1). Classification (NCBI taxonomy): domain Eukaryota; kingdom Viridiplantae; phylum Streptophyta; class Magnoliopsida; order Fabales; family Fabaceae; genus Saraca; species Saraca asoca. Next base: position 13,032 of record JANHAO010012169.1, on the reverse strand, counting down.
ATTTCTTTTATTTTACTGTTCACATCATGGTGGGGGGTCATAAGTGCTGCAATACCACTTGCTGGACTGCTTGACCATAGAATGCAGTTTAGGATTGATGTTACATTGATGCTAAACAGAGTGGATAAGTTTGGTAACTTATTCTAGAATGAATTTTACCGCAGTACCTCTACAGTTTTTATGGTATCAGTAAGCATGAAGAATGAAGTTTAAGATTCATATGCATTCTATGATGGTAAAATCCACCTGAAACGATAAAGACTAAAAGCCCTTCACCAGAAGTTAACTTTTGGACATAATGAGTATAATGGTAATTCTTGTATTTAGCTTAGTGTCATTTTGCAATTTGCATTATGTGATCTATTGCCCATCTCCAACATGAACTCTGTCTTGCTATATCTGTGATGTTGCCTTGTTTTCTTTAGGTATCTATACAGTATAAATTTTAGATTTTTCACTCCTTCACAATCAAAGCTGTTAATCTCTGTGTTTTAAATCTGAATACCAGGTTTTCTATAATGGGATTGATGACGAACTACTTTGGACCTCCTAGACCCGGGAAGCAAAGTTGAGATCTTCAGTTTTTTATCAAGAAAAATATAATCGTGAGCATATCAGAAATTTGAGTGTTAAAACCGCGGTCCCCTTATTTGTGGGGCAAAAATGGGTTGTTTACGTGTCTAGGGCGTGAGAACTTAAAAGTCCTACAAATAACAATGTTACTTCCTAACTTCTTTTTATGATTGTGCAGTAGGCTGTTTTCTTGACTTATTGATTTTCCAAGTTTTAGCACTTAAAAAAAAAAAATTATACTAGTTGAGCTGGTCTTTGCCTCCCGAAAAGTGGACAAAATTAAATCCTCAGTTATCTGTGATCTATTTCAATTTTTCAGACTGAGAACTTTCATGGATACCTAGGCTAATTACAGACAATTCAGCTCGTCTCAAGTTAGGAGTTAGGACTTGTCTGCTTGGATGTTGGGTTCCCTTTTAACCTGACGCGAAACTTAGGCTTCTTAGTCACTTAAAATCTTGGAATGATGCGAGACACTGTCAAAGGATTGCGCCATGGTATGAGGCGGTGTGTTCTTGTGAATTAATTTGACAGACAAATATGCTTAATTTCGAATAAAATTTAATGTGAAAATCAAGTATAAAGTAGAGGTTATGTAGTGTATATTTAGAAGCAATTGCACTTATATATTATTTTTTTAGTTTTGGGGGCATATGTGTCTTTTTAATATGGATCATTTATGTAACGTGAGTAAATAAATACATGATTATAATTTTTACATTTTAATTTTCATGTTCATGTGAGATGATGTATAAATTTCCTTTTAGGTTTGTTAGAAGATAGAGATAGAGCATATAACTGATAAGTCATTAAGTTATTTAGATAAATTATAATATTAGAGATAAGTCATAAGTTCAGATAAGTTAATAAGTTATTGAATTTTATTAGATCTGTATCTCTTGTATATAGGAGCATGGTTAAATCTTTATGTAATTCAACTATTTTATTTCATTTCATAATATTTTCTTTCGAATTCTTTATAGCCTTTTTATCTTTTCTCTTTTTCTAAACCTTAATTATTTTCTTAATAGAGCTATAGAAAAAATCTTTATGTCAGTTCAGAAAAAGTATATCTATTTATGTCAGAAAGGCATTGACTTAGGATATTTTTTTTGGGGGTGTGTCTAGTCACCTAAGTGGGTATTGTGACATGAGCTAAGGATTAGAATATGATGGCTTAGAGATTTTCCTACACATTCAAAATTATTTAATGAGAGATATAAATAAAATGTAGTTATTTTTTTTCCTATTCAAAAAGTCATTTCTTGATATACATTAAAGACTATTTATGTTAGTGATTCTTTGAAACTTTGTATAATCGAATGCTTTGACTATAAATTTGTATTGCCAACAGCATATTACATGTAAGATTTTATTATATAGACGATCGAAATTTAATTTATCCTATTATCTATCTAAATGTGACTTAAGTTTATTAGAAAATTAATATATTGGACAAAAGTTGGCAGCATATACTGCACGATACGACTAGAAAAGCCACTGATCCGTAACACCATATAATGCTTTTCAAGATAAGTTTTTTTAACCATGCTCTCATGATCTGTAGATCCAATCAAATATAATTATATACAAAACAAATTATATTCATCTCCCTTGAAATTTAATTTAAATACACATAATGTCCATTTATTTTAAAAAAATATACATTTAGCTTTCCTCTTCATAATAGAATTGGATGTCGTTTGTTATATGTGAAAATCGGTTCATCCTGGATGGACACGTGAGAAGCCCAAGAGAGACAAAATGACCAGTCGGAAGAACTGTCCTAATCGCTATGCCTTCAATCTGCATCACAAGTGCGACCCCTCGGCTCGAACTTGTGCCCGACAGAGTGAGTTTGACATCTCCTTTCTGATGATGTGTGCGACCCTAGATTGTGCGACTTGGTTAGTAAGGCGTAATTAGTGACATGAGGTTCGTCAGACAAAAGACCAAGTCATACCCTGCCCCAACGAACAAATGGGGTCTGTCTGCAAAAGATAATCTGCAGTAGTCGAAAAAGGAGATTTAGCCTGTATAGTCTGTCTTGTACATTAAATGTTGATGTAACATATTTACTGCATATGTAATTACTATTGTAACCTCCTTTCCTCTATAAATAGGATGAGGGAGCCTCCTGTGAAGAGGAGAGAGGATCTATGTTGAAACTTTGCTAAAGTAGAGACTAAATACTATAACTTTGTAAAAACACCATCACAATAACACGCTACCGTGGACATAGAGTCTGGTGATACCTGAATTTGGCTGAACCACGTTAAAACCCCGTGTCTTCTTCTTTACTCTTCTCTTCATCTTTGATCATTTTGCTATTTTGCTGTGCTTAAACCAGACAAGGTCAGAGATCCCGTAAGAATCTCCCCATTGGCTGGAGTTTGGATCATTATCAAAATCTGACGTCAACATTTTTGGCACCATTTGTAGGGATCTCACCTGTTCTGGTTCATTTCTTGCCGGAATGGCTAAGGAAAGAGCTACCGGAGCTTTGAATGCACAGCCCAATCTCCCAGAGGGTCATGTCTTGACAACGGATTCCTTCACCGCCCTCGTCATCGGCGCAACCACTGGTATCCCTCTAGTCAGTTTAGTACAGCTAGCCACCACCGCCAATGGTATCGACGGAGTGCAAACCTGGCTTTAACTCCAAGAGAAGCTTGAATGCATGATGGGAGAACTGATTAAAGTAATCACGTTGTTAGCACAAGGTGTGCAGAGACAAGTTGAAGCTTCAACGCTCATGAATGTTCTCTAGCAGTAGCAAACTCAGCATCTGGGCGATCCAAACCAAGGCGACTCTCCAACTCATCGCTCGTGAGAGCAGACCCCAGGTTACAACCCTCACAACAATGAGGACCAAAGGATCCAGCGATCATCCAGCCCATACTCTGGGGTATGAGACCCGTTAGTTGAAGAGCTGTTCCAGAAGATAATTCAGCTAGTGGAACGTCTTCGGACTTTGAGTGATCTAGTTCGCTATGAGGAACGGTCACCACTCTCTGAGGAGATTGAAGCTCAAACTCTCCCTCTCAAGCTCAAGGTCCCTAGGATCCCGTTGTATAATGGGGATTCTGACCCCTATGATCATTTGGACGCATTCAATGTTCAGATGAACTTGCAAACAGTATATTCGTTGGTCAAGTGTCGGGTATTTCTAGCCACATTGGGAGGTGTACCTTGAGCTTCGTTTAGGAGCCTCTCAGCTCGCTTAATTGGCAGTTGGGAAGACTGCCAGTAGAAATTCATCGGCCAGTATCGATTGCTGAAGAGATAACTTGTGCCTCCTTACCACGTTGCTATGGTCTTTCAGCATAAGCACGAGTCGCTAAAAGAATATATCGCCAGATTCAGACTCGAAGCAAATTTGATGAAGAATCTATCTGAAGAAACTATGCTGGCAACAATCTTCGCGGGACTCCATAAAGATGGTAAGTTATACAAGAGTCTATACAAGTCCCCGATCAAGGACCTCACAGAATTCTACGAGCGAGTCGCCAAGCAAATCAAGTGGGATGAGATCTTCAGCTCAGGAAGGTCTGACAAGAAGGACGATCAGGCTGGCTCCTCTCACAGCAAGAAGAGAAGCAACACAAAACAGGGCGATCATTCCACCGAGTGGATAGCAAAGAAGTCCAAAAGGTCCAAGGGTGAGCGATCTCAACATTTGGATCGCCACGAACGTTATAGTATCCTATCGGATTCCCAAGATAGGATCTTCATGACAGAGAGGGACAGGAAAGACTTCAGGGTGCCCTTGCCCTTCAGGATCCCTTATAGATGGAGAAATCGTGAAAAATTCTGTGCTTATCACAACAAGGCTGGTCATGGCACAACAAATTGTCGGGCCCTCAGGTAGGCAATTGAGGACCTAATCAGAAAAGGGCATCTAAGGGAGTATGTGGTGCAGCTCACAAGGCAGCAGCCCTAGCCTTCTCAATGTAATACCGGCCAAGAGCCGGGGGGCTCAGTTTGAATTATACATTGGCAATGTATTGTAAACTTTGAAAGGAATGTGAATATATTTGTCCTTTGTTGAAAATTGAAAGCTGATTGGCCTGACGTTGTCATTTTTCTCTCCCTGCTCTACATTTTTCCAAGAATTGGTAATGTCCGTAGCTTGCATGCGGTTAACTCTCCCAAAGCTTCTTGGGTAACCTGATGCCAATCGCGGCCTCTAGTCTGGTTGAGGCGCCCCGGAGCTCATTTCGGAGAAGAATTGACGAATGCTTAACCAGTATAGCTGCATGCTCGTTGAGGGTGGAGACACTCAAAATAAACTCGCTTAACCAGCGTAGCTGTGTGCTCGTTGAGGCGTGGAGACGCTCAAAATAAATTCGCTTAACCAGCGTAGCTGCGGGCTCGCGAGGCATGGAGATGCTTAAAATAAACTCGCTTAACCAGCGTAACTGCGGGCTCACTGAAGCGTGAAGATGCTCAAAAGAAACTCACTTAACCAGCGTAGCTGCGGGCTCGTTGAGGCATGGAAATGCTCAAAATAAACTCACTTAATCAGCATAGCCACGTGCTCGTTGAGGTGTGGAGACACTCAAAATAAACTCACTTAACCAACGTAGCTGTGTGTTCGCTGAGGTGCGGAGGCACTAAAAAAAACACTAGCTATGCCAGCGTAGCTGCGCGCTCGCTGAGATGCGGAGGCACTCTTAAACACTCAACGCTAGCGTAGCTTTGCTCTTGCTGAAGTGTAAAGAATTGATGAGTTAACTATTTGCCTAAGGCGAAGAAATCGTTCTCATTCGCAGCTTGCGTGAGACCAACCATTCGCAGCTCTCATACGATTTTCTGATCATATACAGTATGACCGCAGATTTAACAAGCACTCGTGTACGTGGGTGTTCTATCTAAAAATGTCAAGCTAATTGGTTATCTATGTGAATCAACACAAAAGCTCATACATGTAGAAAAATGACAACATTTCAGGATCGTGAAAATGATCTTATTCATTAAAAGACCTCAATAAGGCAGAATTACATTAGAAAGCTCTGAGTACAAGCCAATTGAAATACAAAGGGACAAACCCTTGCCGACTAAAGCCTTTGAACTATTCTGAGTCCCTGAAAATTCTCTTATCAGAGCTTTCTCAAACGACGAACTCCTCTTCAATGACCCTTGTTGATGGATAGGGAACGAGCATTACCGCTCATTATTTTTCTAGCCTCCAACTCTTGCTCTGATTCATAAAGGGGGCAACTCAGTAAGCGTCAGGAACTTGGCTGGCAGAATAATCACCTCATGGCGGAGCCGAGAGGACATAGTCTGGGATCCATATGAGATCCTTCCATGTTACCGAGCAAGATGAGTCTTCCGAGTTATCTATGCAACAGACCATCCACGCCTCAACAAAAGGCCAAAATGCCGGAAACAGTGGTGGTTTATCAGGGAACTCCATGGTTTGCTTAGTGCAGTGACAAAAGGGATACCCTCTCCTTTATATAGAGCCAAGGCTGACTACATCGAAGGATCCAGATCTTTTCCCCCAACCGTCATCATTTATGGCCTCGGAAAAGGCTAAGTTCGACTCAGCAATAACTACTGGATATGTGTCATAAGAAACATGGCCTAAAGCAGATGAAATGGCAGTCTCAGGAAAAGACTTTGACTTATCAGAAATCGAACAGTCTTAACTCCCAGTCTGTAGCGCGAGCTGAGAGTTGGGGGGCTTATGTTATATGTGAAAATCGGTTCATCTTGGATGGACACGTGCGAAGCCCAAGAGCGACAAAAGGACCGGTCGAAAAAACTGTCCTGATCGCTACGTCTTCAATCTGCATTGCAAGCACAACCCCTTGGCTCGAACTCGTGACTGACAGAGTGAGTTTAACATCTCCTTCCTGATGATATGCGCGACCCTGGATTTTGTGACCTGGTCAGCAAGGCGTGATTAGCGACATGGGGCTCGCCAGACAGAAGACCAAGTTATACCCTGCCCCAACGAACAAATGGGGCTCACTTGCAGAAGATAATCTGCGGTAGCCGAAAAAGGAGATTTAGCCTGTATAGTCTGTCTTGTATATTAAATGTTGATGTAATATATTTACTGGACATGTAATTATTATTGTAACCTTCTTTCCTCTATAAATAGGAGGAGGGAGCCTCCTGTGAAGAGGAGAGAGGATCTATGCTAAAACTTTGCTAAAGTAAAGACTGAATATTGTAACTTTGTAGAAATACTATCATAATAACACGCTACCGTGAACGTAGGGTCTGGTGATATCCGGATTTGGCTGAACCACATTAAAATTCCGTGTCTTCTTCTTTACTCTTCCCTTCATCTTTGATCATTTTGCTATTTTACTGTGCTTGAACCGGACAAAGGTTAGAGATCTCATAAGAATCCCTCGTTGGTTGGAGTTTGGATCATTACCAAAATCCGACGTCAACACCGTTAAAGTTTTTCCTTAATATCTACTGTACCCTTATAACTTAGCATGTAAAGAAAATTAAAAAAAAAATTATGGCATTTCCACAAATTTCACCATGCATGTCATCTTACGAAGAAAGCAACTAAAAGAAATACAACCAAACACTTCGGAGAAAGCTTGAAAGGTCAATGGTGCTTGATAGTACGAAGTCTACTACTGTCTTCTCTTTGATTGGTCTCTTCTTTCCACCCTACATCCGACTTCCTTTTCCCATTCTTCCATGGTATGGGTATTGAGTTTGTTGTACTCTGGGTATCATTGATACTTCGGCCTTTATAAATTTACTTCTTTGTTGCATTTTTTATATTCGAGTTACTAAATTTTTTGTCATTTGGTGAGAGATTTTGAAGGAAAAAAAGAAGAAGAGAGATTTATTCCCCTTTCCGTTATAAGGTTCTTCTTCTTCTTCTCTCTCTCTCTCTTTTTTTTTTTTTTAAATCAATGGAAAAGCAATTTCAAAAAATCGGAGAGAATAAGAAGGAAATAGACAAAAGAATAAACAGTGTTCTTGTGATAAGCAATTATGGTACCAAGCTGTTTTATAGGAAATAAAGGAAGAAGTATATAGTCAAGGAGAATAAAAAAAAAAAAAGGAAAGAAAAAGCAAATAGAGTATAAGGCCTCATTTCACACATCATGTAAGGCTTGATGGTATAGGAGAGACTATATAATTAGGAATTATATTATATTTGCTTGTACCCTACCTGATATATGGTTTGATTAGTTTTATTTGATAATAATTTATAATATGAATTTAGATTATAAATTATAGTTTATTTAAATATAGATAAATTATCATTATATTTTTATTTACTAGATGACTATATAATTATTACAATTATATTTATGTTAATTGTGAGAAAATATTATTTTACTTTTAATTTGATAAAATTATTATATTAATATTTTAAATTAATGAAATTTATCATTTGAATTTTTTCATCTCTTTGAAAATATATTTTCAATATGTTAATACTTAGGTAAATTTATTTATAAATTATTTTGTTTAAAAATTTAAATTAGCTACTTCATGTTATAAATTTCAATTATTTAATTAATAAGGGTTCATGTATGCTATAAAATTATTTTTAGTTATATTTATATGTAAATTTTATAACTAATATATTATCTTCAATAAAATATACATTTCAAAAATATTTTTTTTATGAAGTTTTAGAAATACTTTAAATTGAAATTATGATAAGTATTGAAATGCGATAAAAGGTTTTAAAAAGAAAAATTATGAAATATCAAATTTAATATTTGATATTTAAAGACAATGTAAAAATTTAAAGAAAGAGAATTTTTAGATAGATATTATTTACTAAATCAAAATTAAATGTTACTAATTTTGTGTTGATAAGTATTTTATTTTTATATAAATATAATTGTTGACTAATATATAAATAATTTAATATGGATAAAAGAGAAGATATTTTGAATCACAAGAAAATTAAAAAATATTTAGAAGTTCTATCCAAGATTTGAATTGAAATGGAAAAAAAAGAATTATAATGAAAATTAAAAGTTTTTTTTACTCACTCTCTATTGGTAAGTAAAAGACACTCGTTGCATAATAATATTTAAATAAAAATGAGTGTAACAACTATTATAATATTAAAAAATTTTAAGCTTTCAAATAGATTGTATAACTTATCTAAAAATCTCTTATTATATGTCAAATTCCTAATAAGGCTATTCACTTCATGGAAAGAGGATAATGTTGATATGATTGTGCTAAAATAAATTCTAAATTATTAAAATTAAAATTTTTTTATGCCCTCATGTCTCTTTTTTGTTAAGATAAATTTTAAATTATTAAAATTAAATTTTTTTTTATTTGCCTCTCTCTTTCTCTCTTATTTTATAATTTTTAAATATTTTATATAAGGAATTTAATATTTATTGAATTTTATATGCTTGAATTGATTTATTATAAATTTTTTATTATTGCTTTATATGTACACACATACATTTATGTGTATATATATATTGGTGGAACATGTTATACTATTTTGCTATTATAATGTAAATTTTTAATTTATATTATAATTTTTTTTAAAAAATATTAATCATTAGAGGATATTTTTATTTAATTATATGTTTCAAATTCATTAAGAACAGTTTCATTGCCTCTTAATATTGAAAAATATTTTTGTCAAATTAATTATTTGTTGCACATATACTTTTTTTATACAATATGATGATAAATAAAAGATAAAATAATTTTATAAAAATTTTCATCTTATATAATAACACACTAAACATAGTATAAGATAGTAATTTATTCTATGTATATATATACATACATACATGAATACAATAATCCTTATATTATACTATTTGACATGTCAAATAAGAACTAAAAAACAATGGGAAAGAATGCGATTATTAAAAACAATTATAATTTGCTTTATGATTGCATTTTGGATAATGGATTTGCTGCATTCACTTTGATTACTTCAAAAACAATGGAAATACTCCTTTCACGAAGGAGCATTTCCATTGTTTTTTTTTTTTCCAACTCCTCCCATTGTGTTTCTTTAATTTTCCTTACTTTTATTATTCTTTTCAAGTTTTCATATACTTTGGAATCAAAACTAATATTTCTTCGTTTAAGAGAAATTTCTCCTATTCTGTCTTTGTCAAACATTTTAGTATATATAATGTTGCAACCCTACCAATTTCAAGCCATTTTAAAAACTGTTTGATTTATTTTTTGTGATAGTAACTTAGTTCAATTCAAGAAATTGTCTCTAAATCCTTCAAATTCCTTTAACTGGTGCATCCGTAAACTCCTATCGAATTCTAATTTTTGCTTGGAAGTGCCTGAGATTTAGTAAAGGCATAAATGTTAATAAATTTTGAAGATAATTATTCCCGATCTTTTATGGATGATATGTGTCACGTGACTCACTAAAATGGATGTGAATAAACGGTTTATCCGTGATAGGAGAGTCAGGTGTATATATATATTTTAAAATAAAGGGGGTACTACATGTATTTAAGTTATATTTGAAGGGAAGTAAATATAATTTGTTCATACAAACACACACAGACATATATCCACACTAGACTGTAGTCCATATGATGCACACGGATTTAATAGTTTTATTTTATAAGAATTTATAATATGAAATTAGATTCTAAATCATAATGTATTCAAATATAGACAAATAATCATTATATTTTTATCTATTACATAACTATATAATTGACATAGTTATATTTATGTTAATTATGAGGGAATAATATAATTATTTTAATTTGATAAAGTTATTGTATTAATATTTCAAATAAATTTATAGTTTTATTTGAATTTTTTTTATCTTTCTAAAAATATTTTCTTAATATATCAATATTCTGGTGGATTTATTTATAAATTATTTTATTTGAAAATTTAAATTAAATATTTCACATAAAAAATTTAATTATTTAATTAATAAGAGTTTGTACATATTCTCAAAATATTTTTTAGCTATATTTATTTTAGATGTTATAATTAATATATTATTTTAAAAAAATAATTTTAGAAATATTTTTATAAAGTTTTAGGAATATATTAAATTAAAATTATAATAAGTACCTGAAAGTGATAAAAATTTTAAAAGGTTATGAAATATCAAATTTGATATTTGATATTTAAAAATAATATAAAATTTTAAAGAATGAGAATTTTTTTAGATAGACATTATCTATCAAATTAAAATTAAAAATTATTAATCATGTGTTAATAGGTAGTTTATTTTTATACAAATATAACTAATGATAAACCTGTGGTAGGCAAGGGGTTATATAATCTACTTTACACTGAAATAAAATAATTAAAAGGAAAAAATGTTTAATATATTAAAATTTTAAAATTGATAATATAATATACTTAATCTGAAACCAAATTCAAATATCAATTGAAGGAGAAAGAAATCTGTTACAAAACTTCTTAAAATAGTTGTAATTTGTTGGCAACGAGATCACTTCTTATACAAAACAAGTAATTGACATCACAATTGTCATTGCATCATTTCATTTTTTTAATAGTCATACTCATAAGCAATGTTTTTTTTTTTAAGTTTTCAAATATTATTTTACGTGAAAGATAAAACAACCTGTAAATCAAGTATAACAAACAATAATAAGAAATATTGATAATATGAAAAATTTTCAAATGACGCATTGTTTCAAAGGTAATTCAATTCAGACATTATGTGCATAAGAAAATTTGGAGCATCCGTGCTAAGCAAGAGTATTAGAAAAAAAAAATTATAAAAGAAAAATAATAAATGAGTATATAAAAATTTGGAGATCATAAATTTATTCAAAACTTGTTAAATAGTTGATGTATAAGAATATTCCAAAATGCACATAAATTAAGCCATGGACATTGATTAACAAAACAGAATATGACTATATTTTTATCATGTATAAGTGTATTTTTATAATTTTTTTTAATTTCATTATTTGAACCTTTAATGTATTTAATTTTTTTTATTTTTAATATTTAAAGTAATTTCATTATTTTTATGCACGATTGATTTGTTTCCATTTTTTCTATCTAAAAATTTTGTACAACATTTATAAAAATGAATTGTGCATTATTTAAGCACTTATGTTATTACCAGATCATTTTATCAGAATTATAAAAAAAGTCTTAATAATTAAAATTGTAATCATTGTGATTTTGATTTTTAATTAAATATCCGTATAATTTTAATCAAACAATTTTGAATTGATTAGTTTAGAATTAATTAGCTCCATTACAATTATAATTATAATGAACTTAATATACTCTAAAATATAAGTCAAGCCTTTTCTGTAAAATAGTTGAGTTGGTGATTACAATATTTTGGTTTTGAAAGTTTTGTGGGCAAGTTTTTGTGAATGTGAAGATTTTGACTTAATTTTCATGTTTATTTGAAATTTTGTGAAGAATGCAATATGATCTCTATAATGTAGGATGAGAATGAGAAGAGATGTAATTATAATGGCAAAATCTATATATTTTGGATAGTAAGACTTCTTCATGAAATTAAGATTTATTTTGAAAATCTAACTTGTATGAATAAAAAAAATTAACCTAGGAAGAATGTACTAACAAATAAGCAATTCTTATATTTGAAACTGAGCGTTATATAACCACTTCATATGTAAACCCAATAAATTAAGAATGATCCATGAACATATAATATAATTATGAGAATCATTTTACTTAATATGTGTAAATTAATATTATTTAATTTAGTCTTAATTTATATGTCATATCCGTTAAATTATGGCTTTAATATAGAAAATATTAATTAAATTTAGGTATTTATTTTTATAATAAAAAGTATTTTAAAATTACTCGTTTAAGTTTTACTAATATTTTATTGATATTAATTTTCAAATACTATATTTCAAATTAAAAATATTGCAATCAATTAAGATTTATCAAAATTTTAACATTTAAAATATTAATTTATTTTTAGTTAGTATATCTTAAAAAAATTAAATTCTTAATATAAAAATATTAATTAATTACATATTTTTTTATTTTAATTGAAATAATTTAAAATTAAAATTAAATATAATTTTAGTTTTTTATATATAAATAATACGATTTAATTCCTTAACTTTAAATAATCTATTTTAATCCCCTTTAATGATTAACATAATGTTTGGTTAAGTGGAAATGGAGCGAAAAAAAAAAATCATTATACATGAATTTCGATACAATTTTCTCTGATTGGCTGGGACGGAAGTAAAAAGAAGAATAAAAGTTGGATAAGTAAAATGAGTGGGGTCTACGGGTAAAACTTTCACCCAAAAGCAAGGGAAAAAGAGCAGAAATTACACAGTGCAACTCCTGGACTCCAGAAGAAAAGCCACGTGGCCCCACCCTCTCCTTTCGTAAAAATATCTTCATAATTCATTATTTTATTTTTACACATTTTTATTTTAAAAAATATAAATTATTATTTTAATTTTAAAATAATTATATTTAATATTATAAATTATTTTTCTTATA
>JANHAO010012168.1:0-16546 GCA_026873985.1 Saraca asoca | reverse complement strand
ACGCGTTTTAAACCCGTGAGGGGAGGAAGGCTCGTTGGACGAGTACTGGCCCCAAAGCGGACAATATCCACGTGGGCCTTATAGTTAGGCACAACACCTGAAACTGTTGGGCGCTAAAAGACACCATCGAGGACCTCATCAAGAGAGGTTGCTTAAGGGATCATATGGTAAAACCCTCATGACAACGATCCCCACGTCCTCAGTAATCGGTGCAGCATCAGCACCAGTAGACTCCAAAACATGAGGAAACGCCTTCATGAGTACCATATTCACTATTCATGGTAAACCTCACATTACTGGCACCTCAAACAGGTTGGCGATCGCTATATGACCGCAATGTATGAGCGACAGGCCGCGTCTCACTCGTGAGTCATATAGAATATGAAAGACTAGTAAAGAAAGCCAAAATAGCCTTGGATAGCATCATGTTTATGAAAGAAGATGCACGAGGGATTCATGCTCCTCACAATGATGCAATAGTCATCTAATACAAAATTGGCAACGCCGAAGTGAAGAGGATAATGGTTGATACTGGCAACTCTATCAATGTAATGTACAAAAGATGTTTCGACTAGATGGGCATGAGCAAAAGCCAATTAAATCCTTCCTCTGAGCCCCTCTACGATTTCATAGGAGATAGAATAGTACCGGTGGGATAGATTAGACTCCCACTCACTTTAGGAGACTTGCACTGTCAAGCAATTGTTATGGTAGATTTCTTGATTATAGACTATCTCTCAACTTACAATGTGGTGCTGGGATGACCCACTATGAATGACATTAATATGGCCACATCTACTAAGACGCTCACTATCAAATTCTCTACCCCAAACAGAGTCGGATGTGTGTGGATAGAGCAACAAACAGGCTGACGTCGCTACAAGGATGCAGTTAAGCCTGGGGCACAAGGTAAAAAGGTACATGTTGTATCTGAAAGAGAACCCTGAGCCATGAGCACCAAGGGGGTCAGCTACGACCCTCGCGTAGTGGATACCAAATGAGCTATTGATCCCATTGAAGAGCTTGAAGAAGTAAAGGTCAGTGAAGTGGACAAAGAAAGATGCCTTAAGTTAGGAAAGAGCTTGCCGCCTGACGTGAAAGCATAGTTAGTCGAGTTTCTCAAGGCTAATCTAGATGTCTTTACCTGGAATCATGAAGACATGGTGGGCATTGACCCTAGGGTTATGTCACACAAGCTCAATATTGACCCTCGGCACAAGCCAATTTGTTAGAAGGGAAGACCTATAACTGCCGAGCACTATGTCAAGCTAAAGGAAGAGGTGGATAAGCTATTGACAAATAAGTTTATCCGAGAAGCCCACTACCCCACTTAGGTGGCCAACCTCATTCTTGTCAAAAAGAAAAATGGAAAGTGGAAGACATGTATTGACTTCACTGACTTGAATAAAGCATGCCTACAAGATAGCTCTCCTTTACTAAGGATCAACCAACTCGCAGATGCAACAACGGGACATGAACTCCTCAGCTTCAAGGACACCTACTCAGGGATCTAATCAGATCCTAATGGTCGTGCACGATGAAGAGCACACATTGTTTAACACTGATTATGAGCTATATTGCTTTAAGGTAATGCCCTTCAGGCTCAAAAATGCGGGGCAACTTAGCAGCGATTGGTAAACATGATGTTCCGTGATCAAATCAACAAAACAATGGAGGTGCATGTGGATTACATGTTAATGAAGTCTAAACAACTTGCCAACCAAGTATGTGATCTAGATGAAATGTTCTAGGTCCTAAGGAGGTACTAGATGAAAATGAACCCACATAAGTGCGCATTCAGACTTGTTTCGGGAAAGTTTCTCGACTTCATGGTGAACAGCAGGGGGATCAAAGCAAATCTAGAAAAGATTAAAGCTCTCCTTGATATGCAATCCCCCACTAGAGCGAAAGACATACAAAGCTTGAACAACCAAGTCACGTCGCTCAGTAAATTCATTTCAAAGGCAATGGATAGATGTGTCACCCTTTTTAATATTCTGAAGAAGGTGAAGAAGTTTGAATAGATACAAGAATGCGAGGTCACCTTTTAAGAGCTTAAACAGTATCTCAGACGAGCTCTACTCTTGTCTAAGCCAAAGGAGAGTGAGTAGCTGACCGTATGCTTGGGAGTGTCCTAACACGCCCTTAGCGTGACCCTAATGCAAGAAGAGGGAGGTGCTTAATTCCCTATCTATTATGTGAGCAAGAGATTACTAGACGCCAAGACGAGATACTCACTTATGGAGAAGCTTACTTACTGCCTGGTCATCGTATCAAGGAAGCTGGGACCCTACTTCCAAGCCCATAACATAAAGGTTCTCACATAGTTCCCGCTTAGGCAAATATTGCAAAAGACAAATGTTTTAGGTCGATTATTCAAATGGGCAATCAAGCTTGCCCAATTCGATATTGAATACAAACCCAGACTGACGATCAAAGGGCAGGCTCTAGCTGACTTCATTGAGAAATTCATGGGGCCCATGCAAAAGGAGGTAGAAACTCCAGAAGTTCTGTGGTGGGAACTATACGTAGACGGGTCATCGAGCAATCAAAATGCTGGAGCAGGGGTGCTCCACATTAGCCCAGAGGGACATAAGATCCTTTGTGCTTTGAGGTTTGGTTTCCAGGCTACCAACAACGAGGTCGAGTACGAAACACTGCTAGTCGGGTTGCGATTGGCCAATGAGGTATGAACTAAAAGGCTAAGGATTTTCAGTGACTCACAGCTCGTTATCTATCACATGAGGGGTGAATACTAGACCCGATGGTTGAAGATGGCTAGTTATCTCTAAAAAGTCCAAGAATCACTGAGTTCCTTCCAATAATATGAAGTCAACCAAATACCATAAGCTCAAAACATGCACATTGATGCTTTAGCTTGCCTAGCTACAACTAAAGATGTTGACTTCTTGGGAACTCTCCCAGTTGAAGTCTTTTCATCCCCGAGCATTGAGTAAAAGGATGTCATAATGATAATTACTGAAGCATCAAGCTCTTGGATAAATCTGATCCTAAATTATCTACAAGATCGTAAGCTACTGGAAAATAGGCTCGAGGGGCGACGATTTCGAGCTCGGCAGCTATATATTGGATTTATGATGACGTGCTATATAGAAGAGGGCTCACAACCCTATTTTTAAGATGCATTGATGGCAATGACTGCGACATCATTCTGGAGGAAATCCACATAGGCCATTGTGGAAACCATGTTGAGGGGTTATCTTTGGCTCAAAAAGCTCTCCAACAAGGGTTCTATTAGCCTACGATGAAGCAGGATGCTATTAACCTCGTCAGGAAGTGCGATAAATGTCAAAGGTTCATGAAGATCCTGTGAGCTTTACCAGCCTACCTACAGCAGATGGTTAGTCCGTGGCCCTTCGTGATCTGGGGCATGGACCTAATTGGACCACTCCCAATAGCTTGTGGTAATTGCAAACACGTGGTAATAGTTGTAGATTACTTTACTAAGTGGACAGAGGCAAAAGAGCTCGTTGAGATCTCATCTACGAAGATCAAAAGATTCATGTGGAGCAGCATTATTTGCAGATTTAGAGTCCCTCAGTAGATTGTAACTGATAACGGGACCCAATTTAATAGCGAGCAGTTCATCAAATTTTGCAATGACCTCAAAATCACGAAAAGCTTCTCAACCTAGATCATCCACAGGCCAATAGGCAAATTGAAGCTGTCAACAAGAATATCAAATGAATCTTGAAGACGAAGTTGGAGGCCAAGAAGGGTGCATGGGTAGACAAACTATCGATGTTATTGTTGGCTTATAGAACCACAATGTGCAATGCCATAAGAGAAACCCCTTTCTCGATGGTATATGGGTACGAAGCGATGATCCCTACAAAACTTGAAATAACATATCAGTGAGGAATTACCTTCAATTCAAAAGACAATGATCAACTGCTCATCGTAAATCTAGATCTTGCATAAGAGACGAGGGAGAAAGCCCATCTCAAGATCGTGACCTACCAACAGTGAGTCGTGAGATACTATAACCGAAAAGTGCAAGCTAAGAGCTATAAGCTTGGTGATCTCGTACTGCATCTTGTCCTTTCGAGAATGCACAAAGCTAGTGAAGGGACCTTGGGACCAAATTGGGAGGGCCCATACCTTATTAAGAAAGTTATTGGCAATAGGGCTTATCATTTGATGGATATGGAAGGGACAGAGTTTCCCTAAGCCTGGAACGCTAAATATCTTTGCCATTATTATCAATGAAGCCCCTGATATTTGTAAAAATTACTCAGTAAGTGCAAACATTTATGTAATTCTTTGAATTTTTATGTATATAGAATGAAAGCCTTAATAAAATCCTACGCGAGAAGTAGTGTATTACATGAGGAGTATCAGTTAAAGTAGTTCACCAAATTTTCATCCTTACATAAAAATTTATCAAGTCTCATGTTCGACCATGGGAAATGAGTAAAAGCAAATGAGAATTCATTTAGTCCTTACTTCAACAGAATAAATACAAAGTTTAAAGATCCATTACAAAATTCTAAAAAACTACAAAGCTCATGGCCTAAGAAGCTGGAGCTTCAGGAGTCAGGCCTTTTTGAGGCTGAGGACCAGGAGGAAGAGCACCAGGGACATTCACCATAGGAGCGCTAGCAACCTGAGAGTCACTCTCCCTTTAGGTAGTACCTTCAGCAGGAGAAACTTCAGCACCACAGTTTGCCACCTTTTTAGAAGAGCCAGCTCTAGTAGCCCTTTTCTTGAAGCGTTCAATAGCCTCAAGAGCCTGCTGGCTGAAAAAGGAGAAATCTGATTCTACATGCCACTCCCATAGGATGTAAAAGAAGGCAACGTCTTGGACTTTGTCTTCTTTATTAGCGAGGCAGTTTCTGCTTTGACTTTAGCAATCTCCTCCTTTGCGAGAGCAACTTTCCTCTTGATCGCCTATAACTCCTTCTCAACAGCCTCAGCTCACTATTCTATCTCCTTGGCTCACTGTTCTATTAACCCAGCCTTTTGTTTCATAGCCTCAGCTAGTCTCGTAGCTCACTCAGCCTGATGGATGGATAAGTCCAAATCAATCTTCACTTTGGCTAGATCATTAGTTGTTAGGCTAAGATTCACCACGATGGCCTCCCAATCTGCTACTGCATAGGATAAGGCAGCTTTAGTGTTCTTGACCTTCTCCTTCAATTCTAGCACCTCAGCGGAGTAACAACTGGATTATCTATAAGGCCAGCCTTCTCCTTATCATGGGCTTGGAGTACCTTGTCCATTTTCATCATTATTAGCAAATTCTGAAAAGTCATATAGCTAAGTCAGATTATGAAGCAAGTAGGAGAACCGAAATAAAAAGACCCAACTTACCACTAAGTTGTGACGAGCTACATAGCCCACCAATCTTCTAAGGGAAAACTCTTCAGACTCCAACACCTAGATCCTATTACGAGCTCCCAAGATTGTGTTAATATTGTCCATGATGATGTCAACATACTCCTCCGTCTTGGAGCTAGGTTTGAGAAATGGCTCTATAACTTTGGCCTTTGGTGCAGCTTGCTTACGTTCAATGACCTTCTTCTTCCTCTTGTCTATCCTTCGTCTTTTAACAGAGGACTTAGAGGCGGTGATGACCTCAGTTGCAACTATTGCCTTAGGCTGAGGAGTAGGAACTGGCCCCTTGCAAAGGAGCTATTGTTGAAGTCAAAGGTCAGCTTTCGACAACAGGAGCTAAGATGGCGTCAAGAGCCAATGAGGTTTCCTTATTGTCAGATGGTAGTGTCTTGAGAATAAGTTCCATTATCTTCTTATAGTCCTTGAAATTGGCTGGACCAACCTCTGTCACCTAACAAATTCCTATCCCTTTGGTGAGCTTGATGCCTTAGGCTGGATCGAGCTTGAGGAAGCAAAGGAGGTACTTATCAAAATGGAAGTCATTTTGGTCATTCAAGGCAACGAACTGATCTAGCACTCCTAGTTCCTCAGCTTGAAGAGTTGGCTTATGGTCGGTCCTATCTGTAAAATGAGACAAAAGTTAGAATTAGAAGCAAATGTGAACAAATCATTAAACTTGCACATCCTTAGTTCGTTCACTAGGAGTAAGGACAAATCTAAAATTTTTGAGATTGCGCAGGGAGGGGCACGAGATATAAAATCAACAGGTTTTATAATGCCCTACATTAGACTTTCTTTTGGCATCCCCTTGCGATAGGATCTTTTTATGCACCACCTGCCAAGCTGAGAGGTAATAAAGCCAATTCAACTTGCTCGTGCACCTAAGGCTATACAAGTAATGCAGAACCTTAGCCAATGATGGTGGAAAATCTTTACCTAAGTAAATTAGTGCTAGAGAGATAAGCTGGGTATAAGAATTCAGAGTAAGCTAAGCCAGGCTAAGTTTCACTTTGTTCAGAAAGCTAACGATAAAAGGGTGTATCAGAAACCTAAGTCCTGTAACGAGATGCAGGAGGCTAATAGTGATAAACTTTCGAGGTGAATAGAGAGCATAATCATTTGGGGAAGGCACCATGAGGCTGTATCCTTTGGGGAGTCAATATGTCTAGACTGTGATCTGGAGCTTGTGGAAACTGATGGATAATACGTGTGGACTAAACATATGGTGATCAAAAGGTTGTGGACCTGCAGTGATCTTTTGGTCCCCTGTCTACAACCCAGACACCAATAGACAAAGAGAACTCAATGATTGAACCACAAAATCTGAATAATAAATGCAAGACTCGAGACGGTAGTAAAAAAACCTAGAGTTTGCTAACAGAATCGATGGAATGAATTAAACCAGGCAGAAAAGAAAATACATAGGCAATCAATCTTAACCAGCACTCTCATTCCTCAAACAATGGTAGACAAGCCTCACATAGGCTATAGAACAGGGAAATCCAAAAATTGCAAAATAAAGAAACACTCACTATGGTTGATTGAAATAGAAAGTCCAAAATTGCATATGAAGATGCTTCCCAGTGAGCAGGACTCAAGCAGTAACTAGGGAATCGAAATGACACCAGTGGTAGTGGATGACAGAAAGTGATTATAGTAGCCAGTAGAGAAAACAAGTAAAAAGAGTTTGAGAATTTTAAATGACAAGTGAGAAGGAGAGAAAAGCCTTTTCACTTTATAAGGCATGTAATGCCACCATTGGATCTGGGAACCTATCAACTACCTATGATTTGACAGTTTAACGAGTGCTAGCAGTTAGCTGCTAGTAGCACGACACACACACATACTGAAGGTAGGAGTAATCGTGATAGCTTAGCAACAGGAAATCGAAGAGTCACCTATAAAGCGAGCAAAAACATGCCAAATGACTTGCTGGATTGCAAATCATAAATGGTGGATCGTGACTCCCAACTCTAAGACCTCACGTCTAAAAAGTGCTAGCCACACATCAAATTCTTGCACGAGTTGTGTCCAAGAAGTGCCTCGAGCATCAAACTCTTGCGTAGATAACTCCAAGACCCCGCATCTAAGAAGTGCTAGTCATGCACCAAACTCTTGTGCGGGCTGCATCTAAGAAGTACCTCGAGCACCAAACGCTTGCTCAGATAACTCTAAGACCTCACATCCAAGAAGTGCTTCATGCAACAAACTCTTGCACGAGCCACATCCAAGAAGTACCTCAAGCATCAAACTCTTGTGATGATAACTCGAAGACCCCGCATCCAAGAAATGCTAGCCATGCACCAAACTCTTGCGTGAGCCGCATATAAGAAGTACTTCGAGCACCAAACTCTTGCATGGATAACTCCAAAATCTTGTGTCCAAGAAGTGCTAGTCATGCACCAAAATCTTGCGCCTCGAGCACTAAACTCTTGTGTGGACAACTCTAAAATCTTGCGTCCAAGAAGTGCTAGCCACACACCAAACTCTTGCACGGATTAGGTCCAAGAAGTGCCATCAACACCAAACTCTTGCATGGATCAAGGCGTTTCCATGTAACCTATCAAGACTTCATGTCCAAGAAGTGCTTAGGCACTAAAGTCTTGTGTGAGCTAAGATGTGTCTATGTGACCTACATGGATACCTCATCTTGTACCAATGAAGGCATTCAAGTACTTTGGTGTTTAGACTCATTGTCAACAAAGGCACTCCGGTGCTCAGTTTCATTGCTAATTGAAATAAACTAATACGATTGATTGGTCATCCAGTATGGCACATATCCTTTTAAATCATAATTTATTGACTGGAGTTTCTTCACATTAGTTCAATTAATATTGATCAAAGTCGATTGACTTAGTTAACACTTATTTTATTTAATAATTACTGAGTTGTGATTTGCAGGAATTAATGTTGCCAGTTACGACCTGCTAAATTGCTATTGTGGCATACTCAAGAAGAACAATAAAAGGCAAAGTCTCATTATAAAATCTCTTTTGATGAGGTAAAATTATATAAAAGATCGAGAATACAAAATGCAGCAAGCCTACAGTTGACTAGGGAAAAGCTGAATACCAGCAAACTTGTAGCCATGATACGTAGGAGGAACTGCTCTAACTTCTCCTTTGCCCGAGCTATCGAGCATCCCTCGAGGTGCTTGCAACAGGAAAAATAGCATTGGAAGCAAGCAGAGAGACTGCACAAGTTTTACCTAGTCCTCTTAAGCAAGGAAAGCATCTTTCAGCCTTATCAAGCTGCTTGGAGGCCTAGAACCACTCGGCACCATCAGACAAGAAGACAAAAGAACCTGGTTGGAAGGGCTGAGCCGCAATAAGTTGCAAGGCTAGTAAGTAAACTGGATAGTTCCAACTCCTCTACCTAGTCCATCTTTAAACCTGAAAGCTCATCCTTCTACCTTGCAACTCTTGGCTGCTGCCAGAAGTCGAGCAATTAACACGTCAGAGGACAAAAGAGCAAAAAAAAGGGAGCTAAACTTGTTAGCACTAATAGAAGGTTACGGACAAGTTTCCAAAGTCTTCAGCGAAGAATACCCCACGGGAACTATGTGCAACGGGCCATTCACACCTCGCAGTCTCATGCAATGGACCATGCACACCTCAAAACACATTGATAAAGGCTAAAACTTTAGAAATATGAGGTGTTCACTTAATGCACCCATCCAATTTTTTTGTGAAGAAGGGAAAAAGACTCCCCACACCTTATTTAGATGAGCTTGACTTCACTAAAGAGTGCAAAGGGTATCCAACTATACCAAGTCGAACAATCCACAATAAGACGAGACTGACACATCAATAGCTGGAAGACATCCATGATGGGAGGCATGGCCTGATGCAAATGAAGTGAAAGATTGAGGCCCAAAATGATAATACAGCAGGCTATGAGCAAAAGCTTTTGACCAAACAGTGAACTGTAGGTGAAAAACTTGACAATCCTGCAGACTGCGAGTAAAGACTTTGCCAGTATACTACAACTCCCAGTCTACAAATACTACAACTCCCAGTCTACAAAGCAAACTATGAGTTAGGGGCTTGATGTTATAGGTATTTTCCAAACAATGTAAAACAGATTGGCCATGGCCCAATAAGAAGCTAAGCCTAGCTAAAAAAGGGCCCAAATCACTTGACAATTAAGGTCACTCAATAAGGGTATCAGCTCACTAGCTACGAACTTAGAATGCAGGTCACGGTCAAAGCAAGAACCTAACTTGCTAAGGAGGGCACCAACTCGCTGAATGGAACACAACACCCAGACCATCTCTTAGTATACTCTCTTTAGACAGACCTAGTGACCAGATCAATCCCACTTGCTAGCAAATTGCCTAATGTGACCCCAGGTCGCTAAGACAGCGAGCTGGGCATAGATATAGAAGTCTAGTCATCAGTTGAGGGCACACATTCCCAACTGATAACTCAACTTCCAAAATCAACACATCAGTCTCTAACAATCCAAGAGTAATTTGCCTAGCATTTATTATCCAACACCTAGCATTTATTGCCTGATGTAGCGAAGATAATCATTTTGTTACTTGCCAAATTACACTTGTAACTGTCCCATCTTCTATAAATAGGGAGGAAGACCATTGTAAAGGGGAGAGTGAAAACTGCAGGCAAGCACTTTGCCGGAATAGTGAAAGAACACTAACATAGTGAACTGATACTATATCTCCATTAAGTTACATGGAAAAACCATCACACAAAGTTAATACAATCCACTGTGGACATAGGGGTCGAATTAGCTTTAGTCGAACCATGATAAATGCTTTTAGTGTTTGTTGTTCTTCCTCCTCTCTTTCCTCTTTCTTTTCCATTAACTCACGTCTTCAACTTGCAGTTGGGGTGATATTGGACTCATACGTATTGACTAGATTTTGCTGTCAACAGGTAATATTACTACTACTGATGCTACCTGCATGGCAGGTTGAGTGTTGCAGGGTTGCAAGGTGCTAGTGCACCCGTCAACAATTTTTTTTTAAATTTTTTACATTTTTTAATTTTAATTTTTATGTACATTTTTTATACATTTAAAAAGCTACTTTTTCATCTTCTTCACTTCACTTTAATTCTTCTTCTCCACTTCTCCATCTTCCAAACTTTCCTTCCACTTACATTTGTTTCCTTTTTCTAGAAAACTTTAAGATAAGTTTATGTATTCTTATTTTCTATTATTTTTGTTTAAGAATTATTTGAATATGTTTTTTGTAATTAAGTTTTATTTTACATGATTAATGAGACATTAATTTGAATGTTTATTATGCATTATTATATGTACATTTTTTTATGAGAAATTAATTATATATCTTAGATATAATGGTAATGATATTATTTATTTTTTTTCATACTAGTAGTTATAAAAGATTTGAAACTTTAGTGATTATAGTTTTGAAATTATTAGTAAAATACAATTAGAATTTGGAATAGATGTCAGGTGAAAAAAAGAGAGAATTGATTAGTTAATGCCTTTTACATTTAAATTTATTATGTTAGCCTATAATATTTATGAAAAAATTATTTTTATAGGTATAGTTACAAACTAGCCTATAATGCTTGTTTTATTTATTTTATTAGAATTGTAATATTTAAATTTTTTATTCATAATAGAATTTTATTTATATAGTATATATCATGGATTTTTTATTCATATGAGAATTTTATTTATTTAAGTTTAAATAGTTAGTAAGGCTTACATTAATATTTGTTGCATTAGTTTTTAATTTTTTATCAAGTTAAAAATAGAAATCTTAATTGTTGATAATGTAAAAAATTAAATGGATTACTTAATTAATCTTTTTAATATGTGATACCTTTGAAGTTGTTGATTTGGTGTTTAAAATTCATTAACACATTAAAATTTGTTACATTAATCTCTAATTGTAATCAATTATTTATTTCTAATTTTTATTTGATTTAATAAAATAATTAACAATACATAAGTTTAATATCGTTTATTTTGATAATAGTAGCAGGATTGTTATTTTTCGAATGTTGGATAGACATGCTTATTTCCTAAATTTCGGTATGAGAGATTGTTCAATTTGCTTGTCATTTTAAACACCTTACTTCCATTTATTTTGCATGTCAGAGGCTTAGGTCATATTCTGATCCCTCACCCATAAATGGATCTCTATCTTCGGTTATTAGGATTCTATGGTGTTTCAAGAATTAGACATATAAACATTGATTGGTCCTTCATCAGTGCACTTGTTGAGTGCTGGTGACTAAAGACACATATATTCTATACATCACAGTGAGAAATGACAATTACAATACAAGATGTAAAAGTCCAATTAGGACTCCCTATAGATGGTGAAATAGTGATTGACGTGACTCAATTGCTGTGATATGGAGTGTGTAAAATATTATTGGGCGATATTCCATCAAATGAATGTTAGTTCATTTATGGCCAAAAGCTTAGCCTAACATGGTTACAAAACACTTTGATGCTCTCTCGAATACTGTCGATGAGGAAACTATGCAAAATATACACGTGCCTACATTTTGAGACTGTTAGATGTAATATTACGTAATAATGAGTCGACCCACTATGTGCATTTGATATTTTTACCCCTGTTAGTTAATTTACAAGATGTAGGGAGATATAGTTAGGAGTTCGTTGTCTTGTCATAGACTTATAAAGAGTTGTGCAAAAGCATCCAAGACAGAGTGGAATGATATTTTTGGATGTATATTGCTAGTCCAGATATAGGCTTGGGAATCTAGATAGGAAAGGTTGGTTGGATCTCGACCAATAAGAGTTGATGCCCTTAGCTTTTAAATTCGAACTAGGTACGATTAAGTGACCTTATTATAGAGTCATAAAGCAATTTGATTTTCAACAACCTATACCCCACGGCTTAGATGTAAATGACACTTTACATGAGTACGCATTACAAAGTAAAGAATATTGGGACTGGGTCATTAGACATGAATGGTGGATTCAGCTTTAGAACAACTGATGACAATGAATCCTGCGTGGAGTGCCAGTGTCAAAACCACTATAATACAATGATGAGTACATAAGATGGTATAGAACGATGACAAGATGTTGGATTACTCCAAGTAGTGCAAAGGATGATTTCATGGTATGAGTTAGTGTGCTTAAAACTAATTATATAGATTGAACTGAGAAATAGTAGTTAATAATTTTCTTCTTCTATCTATATAACAGGTTAACCTTGAAATGGAGTTGTAGCATATGACCCTCCTCGACGTTGAGAGCAAATTATGACCTAAGGTTGGACAAATCATCATTAACCTAGTGGATATGGCAAATAAGCATCATAGATTTGAAGCTCATCATACTAACATGTTGTCTCCATTGTTTGATGTTCAAAGGCCAACAGTTCATGTTAATCTAAATGATGCGAAACCTTCAAACACTACACCTACTCAGGCATATGATGAGATGGCATGTCATACACATCACATGCTCTTTCTTCATCACCACATATGTATGGAGGAGAAAATGTATTAGGTATGACATCATATAGTGAGGTAGGCCTATCATACGTATCACAATTTCCTTCTCCATTGCCATAGGCATATTGCAGAGAGAATTTATATGGTGCTACATCATCTAACTTGGGCTAATAAGAACTTTTTATAAATGAGCTTTTCTTAGGGTTTCCACAGATACCATTATTTTCACCATTAG
Source organism: Saraca asoca (assembly GCA_026873985.1). Lineage (NCBI taxonomy): Eukaryota > Viridiplantae > Streptophyta > Magnoliopsida > Fabales > Fabaceae > Saraca > Saraca asoca. Next base: position 3,520 of record JANHAO010012168.1, on the reverse strand, counting down.
TAGGAGGGGCGAACATGTTTTTGAGTTGGTCAAGTTTCTTTGCTTCATTGCATAATGTTGAATTTGGTGTACAACCTACAATTTCATCTTCAACATATGCATATGAAATGGTGACCAAGCCTCTACCTAACCCTCCACAACTAACTCGAGTGTAGCCAAGTCGTCAAGCTCACGATGCAGGAGTTTGTTACAACACAGGTGGATCCATGATCAAATATGTAGGGTAACACTAACATCTACCTCCATGTCAGTAATAAAAGCATGAATACAACTCTAATTCAAACTAGTATAAATGTTATGTTATTCCCAATGTAGGAGATAAAATAACCAAAATCTCTTTGTTTCCTCACTAGTGTGAAATGACTTATAAACAAAAAATTTATATCGTGAATTTGGCGCCATAGCTTTGCCAGGTCATGGAACACACTACATTTCTTGCCCTTTAACACAACATAGTAAGGCTTATCCAATCCCAAATAATGCAATATGTCAAAAGGCTTCTTTGGTGCAGAGTTACCAATTTCATCATTGGTTGAGTTCTCACTTTTGTTGTTACATGATCTCTAGATGTGGGTTATCTTCGATCCTCTGGTCATCCTACAATCTAAATTAAAAAATCACATTTTATACAAACATTATTATAACTATTGTGATATATGCATGAAAAGATATGTATGATGCAACTAATGCAATCAGACATTAAAATACTTACAATAGAAGATATTACATTGTAACCAACCATTGTTTAAATAAGGAATTGTTATATTTCATGCCTTGTGATTTTGCTTGGGAATTCTGCATTATTTTTGCGATCATGCTCGTAAAAATGGTACAAGTATTCATACCTAGCAATTCAAATTGAGTTTCTGAACTAATTCATATGTGATTCTACTCGAATGCTTCATAATGGTGTTTCACAATCATGATCACCTACACAATTTCACACATAACAATTAGTTTTTTACTATAAATTTACAATGGTTATAACTACCTAATGAAATCAAACATAGAAATACTTATAATAGAAGAAATTACGTTGCAACCACTATTTAAGTAAGGAATTATTACATTTCATACCTAATGCCTAGAGCACTCTCTAGACGTGACAACACAATTAGGATAACACTTACGATTATGGCTAGCATAATCATATAAAGCACACCTTTGTCTTTCTCCTTTTTCTCTATCCTATTGTTCCCCTAAGTTCATCTCATTCTAAATATAGGTAGACCTTGGTTGGCCCTTGTCTCTTATTCTAGAATAATCTAGCAATAGTATGGAGCTAGCAACCTGTGGCTAGTAATCTTGGTGGGGTACCTGCTACCACACATCTCGATATGCACTGATAAGAGAGTCCACATGATAAACTAGGTGTATGTACTAGTGGAAGTCCATGCAAACAATGTGACAAGCTGCAAGAGCATGTAAGCATAGAAAGTATAAGTGCCAAAATTTTCCACAACTGCATGTCTTTTGGGTGAAGGTAGCAATTTGTGTGTTACCTCATTTGTTAATGCATGCATCGAATTTTATTTCCACTTGAAATATTCTATTAAGCCTATCATAAGTATGCACTGAGAAAACATTAATCTTTTCGATGTTTTTTTCAAAGAGTAGCCATAAGGTCATTTGAATATTTATACCCAGACACAATCCTCTCATTGGCTTCTAAACTCATGACACAAAATATGTTGTCAAATGATAGAAGGTACTTTGCACTAATGCAGTGATGGGCAAATTTTATGCTCCTTTGAGAACACCATTTATCACTTCTGTTAGGTTAGTTGTCATGTGTCTAAAGTATCATCCATCATCAAATGCTTGAGCCCACTTTTCCTTTGAAAGTGCTTCCACCTAACATCCTGTCACATTGTTCAAGGACCACACTTTGTCTAGTCTGAGATCATACTTCCTTGGCTATTTTTCATACCTTGTAATAATGATTACAATAATGAAAACAACACATGTGAACTTAATGCAAGCACATACAGTGGTAAGAAATTGTTACCTGTGTTTATAACGTGTCTCTCAAGGGCTTTATTGTTGAAGTGCCTATTGAAGTTGCTGGCTACATGGCAGATACAAAATTGATGGTGACCATAAGATGGCTGCTACCCAAGAGACTTATCCTCGGCTATCGTAATAATCCTGTCATGGCGATCAGATATCAAGCATAGTCTATTAGCCTTGGTAACATACAAATGAATCATACCTCAGAACCATGATCAATTAAATCTATTCTCTGCTTCAACAATTACGAAGGCCATTGACAATACTTTGCAATTCCTATCTTGTGTGGTTGTAATCAATAGACTATTCTTCAATTTCCTATACAAGAAGGTTCCATCAATTTGTAACATTGGCTTACAAAAGGGAAGTGCATCAATGCAAGATTGAAATGCCTAGAATAGCCTCTTGAACTTCACGTTGTTAGATTTAGGATATTGTTCTTGATATAAATCTCGAGTTTGCAATTATGGAATGGTCTCCAGGTTCGCTTATTTCATTGCCACCAATCACCTCGATAACTAGCAGTACAAGTCATCCTAATCACCATATATTCAGCTAATAGCCTTCTGTTTTCCAGCCAAGCTTTCTTATAAGAAATGTTGTTAGATTTAGGATATTGTTCTTGATATAAATCTTGAGTTTGTAATTGCTGAATGGTCTCCAGGTTTGCTTATTTCATTGTCACAAACCACCTTGATAACTAGCAGTACAAGTCATTCCAATCACCATATATTCAGCTAATAGCCTTCTATTTTCCTAGCCAAGCTTTCTTATAAGAAACGTGGTAAGAGAACTGTGATTTTATTATTTGTATTATCTTTGCCACAAGAAAGTTTGGTATGGTTCCTACTTGCTTCACGTAGCATGGGACAATGAAATCAGAGTCCAATTACTTGTGATCTCATGACATACTTATAGAGACACAGGTATGGGGCCATTATATCTTTTGATAACCTAATAATCTTTCTTCAAATTAAAGCTTGCCCTGGGTCACCAATTTCATTCTATATCATATTTTGTCCATTGCACATTTATATATGCTGGTTACAACTCGAGAATCTTGTAATTTTGGTGTCTACTAATTGAATATTGTTTCATTGCTAGCAAGATATCTTCTTTGCACTCAAATTCTAAACCAACATAAAACTCCTACCCATCACTCTGAGTAGGATTTTCAATTAGTTGATGTTCATACATATCCAGTGCTTTCTAATTGACATACTGTTGGAAATGTTCCACGCCCCAGCATCCCACATCAGCTATGTCGGGAAGGGGATAGGTCCATTTAAGGGGGGACTTGTCCCTTCCATGACATAGGCGCCTTTCCTGGGACAAACCCGTGAGGTGAGGAAGTCTCCAAGTGTTGGAGAAACTGGCACCAGAGCGGACAATACTTGTGGGTGTGGCTCTACCACTCCACAGGCTCCTTTTGGGCTAAAGAGGCCCAAAGGGACAAAATCGTGAGGTGGGGGGATGTGATCCCCAAGGGCAGCGGAAGCCCACCAAAGCG
>JANHAO010012167.1:0-16552 GCA_026873985.1 Saraca asoca | reverse complement strand
TCCTGGTGTGAAGATCCACACACTTTTGCTGCAAAAGAGCTGGACTAAAGGTTAGTTAGCTCCACTTTCACCTTAGATTTTCTCTGAGGATTCTTGGGACCTCAAACTAGTGGATCCTTGGGTGGTTTGCTCAGCCAAAGGGGAGGAAAATTTTTTAAACTTTCAGCCCTTTGCTGCCCCCTTGGCCGAACAAACTCCTACAATGACATGATGTTTTAACATGTGTAATAAAGATCCAACAAATTATTGAACCTAGTAACTCACTCCTAATTAACATAGTAAATGTAAGTAAAATTATTATTGTGTGGTTTTTAGCTAGAAATGTAAGTAAAATTAATTTGTGCCACATAATTCGAGAGGGTTGAAATACTAACTAAAATCATTAGCTTAGTTTTTACTTTTATATATCAACATATAATTGTTTAAATATTTCTAACTCATTTTATTTTTACATTATAAAAATTTATGAAACAACAATAATATTAATTTATTTCAATCACAAGTATCCTATTTATATTTCATTTTTGTTTTAATATAGAAAACTATGCCTTGGTTGCACAAGAAGCACAAAACCTTAAGAAATGAAACAAAAAATATTCTTAAACTGTAACTTGTATTGATACAAGCCTAACAATATGAACCCCTCAATGTAAACCCATAACCCCAACAAGCAAAAAAAGAAGTTCCTTAAACTACAACTTTTGCTGCTGCAAGCCTAGCAATGGGAACCCTATAAAAAAATTTCATATGAAATTATTAATTTCAGAGGAAAAATTCAAATTTAGACTCATCTTTGTGGAATATGGATCCCCTTAGTTTTCAAAAGAAATTAAAGGCATAAATTTAGGTGAGAGATAAATATAATTTTTTTTGTATCGAAATAATGGGTCCCAATAATAAAAATCATGGGTTCCAGAGTAAAAGATTGTGTTTTTGTCTCTTCAAAATTGCAGGAAGTTGATAAGTATGAAATTTTAGGGGATCTAGATTCCATCTTTGTGTGTGTATAATGTAGGACAGCAAATTTGACTTGAATGGAGAACAGGAAATATAGTCAAGTCCAATCTTGGTAAAAAATGTTATAGATAAAGGCTTTCCACCATGCTCACCACATATTCCAACATGTTCATCAACTTCACAAATTAACTTATGGCTACAATGAATTATAGATACTATTAATGTAGTGATATCACTATTGCATCGCAATTAGATATAGATGACATATGTTGTGTAGGATTTAGAATGTAGATTGCAAGATGCTTTTATATATATAGAAGAACTTAGTAGCATTGTTTGGATGGCTTTGGCATGAATTTGATACTTTTAGGAAAAAATTAATCTCAAAGTTCATTAATTCAAAATTTCATAATCGTTACTCTTACATTCAAGTCAGGTCTATCATCATGCCCTTTTCAATGCAAATTTTGATGGATTGGCCTGCACCTTTTTGGCCAATCACCTAGAAATGATGTCAAACAATTCATTATGAGCAATTATAGTTATTGTATTTGTAATAAGCATATAAGCTTGAATATAACTAACCTTAAATGGATCACTCTGAAGAATGCATTTTGATAGGTATATAGGAAGAAACTTGATGACATCATCCCTGCTATACCCAAATGTCATTTAGGTAAGGTCATTGGTTCCAAAAGAAAAGAAATATGCTTTTAATCTTATAGAATCAATAATAATATTTATGTGTTAGCAATCCAAATTTTTACTCTAATAGTACAATTGACAAAGCTTTTCTTTTTGCTAAATAAAACTTAAGTTAGATGAAAAGTAAAGTTTTTTTTTGTTAAGATTCTTAAAGAAATAAGCATACCTCATCTACGAGCAGAGTTGCTCTAGGAATTTTAGTCATGGTTCCAACTTTATAGCTAACAGAGAAACTTGTTTTAGAGAAGACTTTCTTTGCAACACTTCTTATTAAATTCACTTGATGACATAATTCTTGCCAATTAAGATGTTAACTTAATATTCAAGAAATGGAGAACAAGCCTATATCATATATTTATTAGTTCACAAAAAGTTTTTTCTTTTTTTTCAATTTGACATCTTGAACACTATCAAATTTTGTATCAAAGGAAAAATATTCTTTGTCATGTTTCATAGACAAGAAGCAAAAGACAATGAAAGAATGAAATAACTAATATTTCCTTTTAATGTTAATGCATTATTATGAACTAAAATGGAACACAAAGAATCGAGGAAAAAGAGTAAGAATCATGCATGCAGTGTTCCAACAAGTGGAACCATTAGCCCTGGAAGAACTGTTATAGCCTTTTTAGTCATTGAAATCATAGCGTTAAAGATTGCACATGCTTGCATCTTAGTTAGTTCTAGGTATGATATTCTTAGCCTCTTAGTTAGAACACTTGAAAATGTAGATATTCTTAATGCCTATAAAAAAAAGGCATTCAAACTTGCAGCCTCTGAAACCAAGCATGGGATTCACTTCTGATAATTTTTCTATCCTAAAGTAGATTTCCTCTTTAGTCATGCTTGTGTCAATAGTTAATTCACTGGTAATTTGTTCCATGTCACCTAATTAGAAAATTTTTAGAAATATTTTTTACCAGAATTTTTTTTCACACACTCAAAACAAAATAAAACAAAATACAAAGCAAAACAATCCTAAATCTCTCCCCCACACTTAAATTTTACATTGTCCTCAATGTAAGCATAAAATCAACAAAAAATCATAGACATATAAAATAAAAGAGGTAAAGAGAGTAAACATTTGGATTGCCTCCCAAGAAGTTTTATTCAATTATATGTCTATTAATAATTGATAATTATTTTTAATTATATATATGACATAAAGTATTATTAGATTTGTATTTTATTTATGGTTGAATCTTTAAATTCTTATATAATGGAAATAAGAAAAGAGTATCTCAATGTGGGGCAAATTGAGATTAATAAATATAAGAAGTTAATTTTTTTGAGTGGTAGTAGCAAAATTATAGGGCAAAAAAATTGAAAGACCATTTTGCATACAAAGATAACATCCTTGCCTTATGCACGCCATGTCTTTGCATTATCAATTGTGAACACAACCTACCTTATTGTAGCACCAAAGGATACAGGCATGCTTGTGGCAATTACATTGTCCTTATAGGAAGATGGGTCCTCAAACTAACAAAATAAAAATTTTAAATAACCATTAAAATTTTTATTATCTTTAATATCAAGTTAATAGCAAGTTATTAATAATCTTTACCCCCATATGTTTCCTTTGTACAAATATATGCCAATCTAAAAGAAGCCATTATTCAACACTAGCATATTATATTTCGTTATAAGTTAGTATTGTTAGTTCTTCTAGATACGTATATTATAGGCTTTTTGCAAAACTAAGTTAGATTTTGATTCCTACCTTTTGTAGGAAAAAAAAGGTTTAGGCACATGAGGTATAGATAATGGCATTTACAAACAAATTATATACCTGTGGATGAAGAAGTTGACCAAGATGCTGTGTCTCAACATATATAGCTTGTTTTCTAGAAGAATGAACTTAATGTAATACAATTATATACTAGTTTCAAAATTTTTAGATATCTCTTTTTCTATTAAGTTGAAAGAATCAAAACAAACAACTATAGATTGTGGTGTATTTATATCAATGGTATTACAAAAGCAAAAATAAAATTGTAAAAGATTAAAATCTAACCATCATATGCTTGTAATGTTTCTCTAGAATTTCACAATTTTCCACATGTTCCTTGTAAGCTTCTAGTATGCAAGCTTTCATAGTGTCTAAATCTTAAGGTGTCCTAATTCAAGCAATCATATCATCTCCCTATGCAAAGCCACTTAGCTCTTATTAGAATCATCAATACTAAAAATAAAATTTGCTAACATTTTTCAAATTTATAAAGATAATTAGAGATTAAAAGTAAAATTTTAATAAGTAAATGCAACCTAAGCATTAACTAGAAACTTGCCATAAAGTTTCTTTTCACTAGTGCTTGGATTTCTAGTGAATAGGATACTGGTTCCTAAAGTATTGCCCATGCTGCTAAACACCATAGATTGAATGTTCATAGCAATTCCCTTCAAGTTAGTTATATAGTTAATGTACTTATACTTAGTAGCCCTTTGGCTATCCTAGGAACAAAAAATGACTTCAATAGCTAATCTCAACTACTTCTTTAGATATGTAAAATTTATATAAATTAATAAAAAAACACAAATGGAATGATCTTGAAACCAATTGATAAAGTGTGAAGATGAATTATCGACAAGGCTATGATAGAGTTTATTGCATTTAGCACTTGTGGGGAATTTTTGTCCTTTAGCTAAGGTAAATATCCTTATATTTCTAAGTAAGCTCTTTAAGGTTTGAGGTTGCCAAATCTATGTGAATCTTAGCACCTTTTGTGTTCTTTAGCTTCTCTAACTTTTCCTCGAATCACGAGTGCATGATACCTATTATCTTCACATAACATAAAAGAATTCATACAAAAATAAAAATCAAACAATGATAAAGATTACATTACTAAAAGAGCCCAAGTTTCATTTTGGCTTACTTTGAAATTTGAGTTGCTAAAGAAATGTTAATTGCACTTGAAAGTAAGCAAACTAGACAAATTATAAGCATGACATATTAAAACCAAAAACACTTACAACATCCCCAAACATGTCTAACAACTGTGTGTATGAATCATAAGTGAAATATTTTCCATTTTTTGGAGCCAACCTAACAACCACTTTATCATTTAGTCTTAGCTTGAAAACTATGTCCATCCTGCCAGGCACAGAAATCTTGTATTACACGTAAAAAGTCACATTAGTTTATACTATATATTGCATAACTATAGGTCAAAATTAGTTTAAAGCACAAGAACTTAAAATTAGTTTAAAGCATAAGAACACCTATAAAATAATAAATTGAGGTAAATTTCAAAATAAAATAGAAATCACATTATTGTTTCATAATTTTGTAATCAAGTAAAAATGATTAGATCATAGACTTTAACATTAAAAATGATACTAGCTTGAGAACATGGACAAAAATAAAAACTCTTACCACAACACCAGAGCACATAGAAAGAAGAAAGGGTTATGAAGGATTTCCTAGAGAAGCCCACATATGCTTTTCCACTTTCTTTAGGTCTTCGAATATATCCTCCCATAAGCCATTTGATAGTTTTTATCCTTTCTATTGACACTTTTGACAAGCTTAAGTTAAGATGGTGAGTCTAGGAGGCATTGATAATCCAATTGTGTTCATTTCTGCCAAGTTTGCTCCCTTTCCTCCCAACTATATTCAAAGTAAAAAAGTAAAGCTACTAAAAAAAATCAACCTTCATCATTGATAAAGGCATTTATTATTACAAAGTAATACCCTTCAATTCAAAGAATGCAGGGGTGACGTACCAAAGAATGATGAATAAGATGTTCATTGCTTAGATAGAAAGAAATTTGGAGGCATATGTAGATGAGATATGCTTGTCAAATTTAGAAAACATGACTCCTATTTGGAAGATCTACAGGACATTTTCACCACACTAAAGAAAAATAACATGAGAATAAACCTAAACAAGTGTGCATTCTGGGTATCCACTGGGAAATTCTCAGGCTTCTTAGTGATCCAATGAGGCATTGAGATGAACCCTACCTAATGTAGGTGATTTTGAAAATGTAGAGCCTCGATGATGTCAACAAAGCACAACAACTCAATGGGAGAATTGTCTCACTCACCAATTTTATATCAAATTGTTCGATGCTTTCCTTTCTTTGAAAAACTTCAAAAATTTTGTCTGGATCGATGAATGTAAGAAGGTGTTCTCCTAGCTAAAAGCATACCTAGCTAATCTACCCATACTTACTTGACTAGTCCCTAGAGAAATGCTCTACCTGTACCTAGTTGCAACCTATAAAATAGTTAGTTCAGTCCTCATAAGAGAAAAATAGGGCAAACAAAAACCCATTTACATCCTAAAAGATGAATGACTTGCTAAAGAGAAGTGAAGGCCACCAAGGTCATTCACGGATCTTCTTAGTACTACCTTAAAGGAAACTAACTATATTAGCGATCCTTCTCCCTACTTGTGCTAATGCGCATCCATGATGAAAAGGTTAACTATGTTTTAATAGAGCTTCATGAAGGTATTTGGGTAGCCACATCACCACCTCAATCTTAGAAGGGAAAGCAATCTTCAATGAGTATTCTTGACTGATCATCAAAAGGGATGGTAGAAAAGTTCTAAAATGCCAAATCTTCTTGAAAGTAATATGCCAATCACCCTCTGAAGTTCACCTAATCACATCTTCCTAGCCATTCTCCACCTGGGGGATTGACTTTCTTAGGCCACTCCTTCTTGCCCTTAGGCAAAACAAGTTCCTGATTGGCTATTTCTCCAAGTGGGTAAAGGCAGAGCTAGTGGTGACCATCACAGTTAAGAATACTATGAAGTTCAATACAAATCCATTGTATGTAGATTTGGTATACCACTCACATTGATCTTTGACAATGAAACACAATTCTTTAATGTTTCATTCACCTCCTTCTAATAGAATCTCCATGTATTGTAAAAATTCACCTTAGTAGAACACCCTAGAGACAAGTAGAGCTCTGTTATGCCCTTAAAATCTTTTAGTTAATTTTAGACAATTAACAAACTTTTTGGAATTAACCAAAAAGGGAATTAGAAAGATGTATGAGCTTATAATTATAGAAAGGAGTGTTGACAATATGCTGGGAATTATTAGAATATTTTTTTAGTAATTTTAAAAGGCCTTAGGACCTTAGATTATTCTTTATAAATTGTTTAAAAAACATATAAATGTTTTGGAAATTTATTTCTATAAACCTTTGAATGTGGTAAAAATGTGGTCACCATAACCCAGCATGGGTAGATTTATAGTTTTTAGAAACATTATATATTTAACTATTTCTATTAAAATTTCATTGTCAATGGATATAGGTAACCCCATTAAAATTGGTATTAAAGTCTTAGAAAAGGGAAATAAAATATGAAAGTGAAATTGGAGAAAAAAGGAGAGCCACACACTTTTTCTCTTCCAATTCTTTCCTTAGCTTGCCAGTCGTACCCCTTGCTTTTTCTCTAGATTTTTGTTCTCCTTTTTTATCATCTTCTTCATATTTTAACTTCTAAAAGGAGAAACTCCATAGGAAACTTAAATCTTTCTCTCTTGTTTCTAATAAGAACATGGAGGACTAACCCAAAGATCCTTAAGGAGCTTTATAAGTATCAAGTGGACCCATGACAAGAATAAGGGCCAAGAAGATGGGAGAAGCAATCTGAGGACTTTGTCATGCATTTTAGAGCACACAAAAGAGGCTTGGGCTTTGAGGTTCAAGGGACATGTCCTTACCTTACCATCCACTTGAGAGCCATATTAGAGACCTTGTAGTTGGCTATTTGGGATAGCCATATGCCATCACCTTTGGACATTTTTGTATATATTTTTGGGCTATTATTTTTGTATTGTGTTATGGGCTATCTTTGACCTTGTTATAGATTTGTTTTAGAGCTGTTTAACTCTTATTTTCTTTAATTTTCTAGCTAAATTAAGACTTGAATTTATCTTATTTTTAGGCTATTTTTGGGCCTTCATTTTTTACCAGCAGGATAGTAGGTTTGGCCTTGGATGTTTTGGTTGATGAGTTGGCCATGTTTTGGACTAAATTAGTTTATTTGTTTGGCTAATTGAATAGATGTTTAGTTGGGCTTGTTTAGGACTTGTAATCTAGTCCATTTGCGAGCCTGATTATGATAAGGGGAGGCATGTTCCCTTCACTATTCATATTTGATGAATTTGAGGATTGAAGTAAGTTTTCTGGTAAGAAGTGCTCTCCTCAGGTTCTTGTAGAACTTGAAGACTTATAAAAGAGATTATTCTTTGTGGAATCTAATTTGATCACTTATCACTCTCCTTCTATCTTTCTAGAGTGTGACATGAATATCATTCTTTTTTTTTTCAATTTTGGTGCTGCATTTGCTAAATTGGGGGATAGATCTATGAGCATCTCTATAGGAGATCACATCACTTTCTCTCTCTAAGGTTAGTTACTTTTTGCACCTCCAATCTTTATAAAATTCACATATGTTAATCTCCTATATCCCTAATCTTCTTCATATAGTTTATTCATGGTTTTATTAAGGAAAAATTAGGGTTTTGAGCCTTAGAAGATTTCGATCATTATTCACCACTATTCACTCAAGAATTTTTAAGAAGATTTTCTTGAAAACTAGGGCTTAAGTTTTCATCTAATAGTTGTTATCTTGTTTTTGGAATTGAGTTTTGATAATGTATAAGTCTTTGATGAAGAAAAACTTTAAGAAATTCATGCCCTAACCTAATATTCATCTTTTTTTAGTCTGAAAAGTATTGAGCTATCTTGCTTTAACTCAACTTAGCTTAACTCAGCTTTTTCTCCAATCACTTGTGAGTAGCTTTCTACCTTCTTTATGGCTAATTTCATGGTTTTATGATGATATATACTTATATGTGATATTATGTGAAAAGGTTGATAACTTATTGGAATATTATGAAATTATTATTGGAATTGGGGGAATAAATCAATTTTATTTGTGTTTGGTGATAAAAGTTATGTTTTATGAAGAAAAATGCTTAAATGATGTTTATTTAGAAGTTCATAAAGTTATATTACAAGCTCATGTGATTTGTTTGAGTTTTAGACAGGATTTCCATGCATAAATGTAGAGTTTATGTTAGGCAGAGCTCAACAATCAATTGTTAGCTTTGAGAAGGTCTCTCAGAGATCGCCCTAACTCAACAATTTGCTAAGGCCTACTAGTGAATTGCTAGCCTCTAGACAATTCCCTGTTGTAGTTTTATTTCACTTTTAAGGGTAGAAACTCATTACTACCTTATGCTACCTTGATGTTATCCTAATTAAGATTGCTTTAATACAAATACTAATAAGTTACATGGTGAATGATGATGATATGAATGCATGTGTGTGTATGAAATTGTATGTTGCTTAAGCATACAATACTTCCCAAAGCAATTGAGTATTATGTGGATATGAGATATGAACTATTGTGATGAGAAAGGGGTGATGTTGAAGGCAAATTATTAATGAGTCAGATCCATGCGCTCAAGGTGAGTACAGATAAGGTTGGTGTAGAGGGACAAGGTAAGAGGTGGGTACAAATAAGGCTAGATAGGAGTCACAAGGAGATTTAGATATTTTTATAGATTAAACTAAATTGTTATTTTGGAATTTTGATATTAGTTCATTCATGTGAAATTGAATTTGGTTGAGACATGGAAAATCGCTGTTCTTTAATAAAAATATAGTAAAAAATTATGATATGTTGAATGATTCTATTTCTTGACTCATATGCTATATTGTTGTTCTTCTTGCATAAAAAGATTTTGATAAGTCCATCCTTCCTTAAGAAAGCCTACATATATATAATGTAATTATTTTACATGTATCCATAAATTAGGTATGTTGTTACTCATTAAGTCCCAAACTTACTCTTCTATGGGTCAATTTTCAAATACTTAGGTAGAAGTGCCATCATCACCACCAAACTAAGATGGTTGATCCATGGAAATAATTGTGGATACCTAGGCAATTATCTTTGAGACTCCTTTAGGCACATACATAGTCTATTTATATTATGATACTTAACCTAGTTGTTTGTAAATTCCTCAATGAGGTGGAAATAATACCTTTGGAAGGCCTTAATTCACGATTCTCATGGCAATGGGTTGGATAGACCCTTAGAAAGGTCCAACTAGTCTCAAACTTGATCATTTTGGATATGTAAATATGGTAGTAAAACTTAGATGTGGCTGTGAATATGTTTAAAGAAATTATGGATGGCTCAAGGGCATTATTTAGACTAACTTATTCTTTGAAATGAGCTAAAATTATAAGTTAGCCTAACTTTTTTTGAAAGTTCATAAATGAAAAAAAAAAGAAAGAAGATATGATAGAAAAGTTTGAGAAAATGGAACTTTTGGAAAAAGGAATAGGGAAAGTAGTAATTAAGGAATAGTTGAAAAATGTGAAACTCTTGATTAAATATAATACTTTTGACTTTTGAAAATATAGTAGAAGTTTCTTAATCTCTAATGATCTTATAATTTTCTTTTATGTTTTATGCTATTCACAAGAGTGAATTCTTTTACTCTAAAATAAGATAAACTAATATGAAGAAAACTAAATAATTAAAAAAGAATGCCTATTAAAAAGGAAAATTGTAATGTTAGAATCAAATAAGTAAAGGTCTATGGAGCCAAATTTGTATTAGTTTCCATGCCAGTTATAATCATAACTTAGGTCATTACAAGCTTGCCAATTGAATCATCCTTGAGCGGCTTAAAAATTACCTTGAGAATTCTAAGGGAAAGTGGACAAAAGAAGTCCTCCGTGTCCTTTGGATGTACAGAACAACTTCTTAAACTATCACTAACTTCACCCCCTTTGCCTTTACCTTCAGACATGAAGTTGTTATCTTGGTCAAAATTAGATAGCCTAACGACTACCTATGTAACTATAATAAGCATGAAAATGAAAGGTGAATGAGAATGGAATTAGACCTTTCTAAAGAAGACAAGGAAATCACCTATATCTAGTCACAAGCCTACAAGGCAAAGCTGGCACATTTCCATATATAAAGGGTTAGGAAAATTGAATCTGAAGCAAGAGTATTAGTGCTTCAAAAGGCAAATAGGCTAAGGAGAGAAACAAAAGAAGGCAAGTTAGCTCCCAACTAGGAAAAACCCCTTTGGGTAAAAGAAGCCTTGAACAATGAAGATTATTGCCTTCAAACCATTGAAGGAAAAGACATCCCTCCTGCCTAGAACACTACCCATATGTGACACTAACTTGTCTTCACTTAAAGTCTTGAGACCTAATTGAGATGCCAAGCCTTCCACTATCCCTTCACTATCTAAGTAGCACATCTAAATGGTTTAAGATTCCAGTCTCCAATTAAGTGTAAAGGTTCACACATTGTACATGGCTACTAATGAAAGAAGTAGATAATCAAGCTCCATTTGATTTATTTTATTTTCTCCACTTTTACTCTATTTCTCCATCATAGCTTTAATTTTAGCCATTCAACAATTCCATGAGGATGTCAGGCACCAGCAGTGCCTTACTTTTTAACTTGGTAGAATAATCCCATTAGGTTGGCTTACGCCCATGATGCCTTGCTCTCTAGCTTGGTAGAACGATTCCATAAGGTCACTTTATGCTTGTGGGTGCTTTGCTATTTAGCTTGTAGAACAATTTCACTAGGCCATCTTGTGCCTGTGGTGCCTTATCTTTGGCTTGGTAGAACAACTTTATGAGGTTGCCTCAAATTTTGGCTAGTTCATTCACCATTCCCCCATCGAAGAAAGAATTTTGAGGCTGGGCCCAATGACAAGCCTCAATCAAACAACAATGAAAAAAATAGCATAGAATACAACATAGAAATTAACAAATCACATATATTAAAGTTGTCTTTGGAGCCAACCTATCACGTGACATAAGGTCTATGAAACCAACTATGCAAGAAAGTAAAACATTTGGCTGTTGGAGCCCAAAGAGGCATGACACAAGCAAACAAATATGTACAGCAAGCATAAAATGCAAAGTTAAGCACAAGTAAAATGGAGAAACCTCCCAAAAATACCATGAATCATCCTGGGCCAATGCCCATAATCTTAACAACATCTAATCTTGGTGCCCAAAATATTAATAGAAACTAAAAGAAAAAAGAATTATAGAGTCCAACACCTAACATACAAGGGCTTTCAAGCATCCTCGCTAATGTTGGGAGTAAGAATCTTGTTAAAGGCATTCAAGTTTTGGACAAGTGCCTTTACCATGAAGTCTTTAACTTTCAAGCTTGCCACCACTTGCTTGTTTTCATGCCATCCCTGCCTTGCTTGCCCTTACCACTTCTATGACCACCATCACCCTAACTTGCTTACCATCCCCAGCCTTAATGTTCTCTACTACAACCATCAGAATGTCACTATCCCTAGTCATAGGAGTGGGCTTATCATCATCCATCCCTTCCAGAGGGTCTAAGCTAATGTCTGGAAGGTAATCATGAAACCCTTTTGAGCTTGGACAAGTCAAATGGTCCTCTAGGCTATCCCTCTTGATTTGGTAAATAATATTGTTTCAAGAGTTGTGGTAGTTCTTTAGCTTATCATCCATAAGGTAAATGATGTAGGTCCACATAGTATTAAGCTCAAAGATGTCCAGCTTCCACTCATGTTCGATAGTAGCTAACTTGCTTTCCATTAAGATCCAGTCCCTATTCGCTTTCATTAAAGTTTCGAAAGAAGTCTAAACTTAGTCCTTCAATGACCTAGATTTTCTCCTTCAGCTTAGTGAGCTCCTTATCCTAATAGGACAAGTTCTGGATAGTTAAATCCCTTTCCTCCAAGGCTTTGGAGGTAGGCTCCATTAACCAGAAGATAGAGTGAAAGAGCTATCAAGAGTGACAATTGGCTTGGAAGGATTTTCAATTCGACTCTTCTTTTGCATTTTACTTAAAAGCAATTGAGAGATTTCATGTCAATCAACTTTCTCTCTTTTTTCTGAATGTGTTGATCTACTTACAAGCAATTGAGAGATCTTATCTCAATCAATTCAAATTCCTTAAGTTATTAAGGGTTAAAATACAATTAGTTAATGATGTTTTTATTTTTTTTTTATTTTTAGGGGCTAAGTATGATTTTTTAAAAAATAAAAAATGTAAGAAAATATTGTAATTTTCCAAA
Organism: Saraca asoca; assembly: GCA_026873985.1. Taxonomy (NCBI): domain Eukaryota; kingdom Viridiplantae; phylum Streptophyta; class Magnoliopsida; order Fabales; family Fabaceae; genus Saraca; species Saraca asoca. Next base: position 3,811 of record JANHAO010012167.1, on the reverse strand, counting down.
CTTCCCTCCAAAGAACAACAACGCCTCTCCATTGACTAGCACCAATTTCATTTGTGCAATCAATTTCTTTTGGGATAAAGATACATTTTAAAGTGTTAATTAGTCACATGATCATCTCAAAACTTATTCCATTAGATTTAGAGATGAGAATTTGCCCTAAATATGGTGATCCCTATGGGGATTGCCCCATGGGGCACAGGGATGGAAAGATTTTTTTACCCCATGGGGCATAGGGATAGGGTAAGAATCATAGTCCCCGCCTTTGTCCTAAGATTTAAAAATATTATTTTATTTTTACTTTTTTAATTTGTAATACACTTTAAGTAACAATATTTAAGTATTTTCAAATTTAGTGCTTATAAATTTATTATATTTTATATGCATAAAAATCATAAAATAATTGCATGATGGAAGAGTATGTTAATTTGAGATGAATTTAAAATGAGTTGATATATGTGAATTTAGAGCTTTATTTACTTGTGCTTAAAATTATTTAATTATTATGTGTGAATTTGTAGCACTTAATTTTAATATTTCTATTTTTTTTATTTTTTATCATTCTTCAAAATTTTTCGTCCAATTCTATTATCTCATGAGACATGAGGATGACATAGGTTTTGTCCGTGATAACGGGGCATAGAACAAGTGCATATTTTATCCCAATAACAGCGTATGGGGCAAGACAAAGTCCATTTGTCCCCACCATACTCCATTGCCTTCCCTAATTAGATGTAGTAAATGAAAAGATAAAGAACGAAATTAGGAGTACTGTTTATAAAGTTTAAGTAAGCAACCTACAAATTTACTTATAGGGTATGCCCATGTGGAAAACAATTGAAGTGGACTTTTGTGTTTAAAAATAAGCATATTAGATAATGTGTAATAGAAAAAATGGTGATACTACTCAAACACTCATGCACTCGTATTCTCATTCTCTCTCACATTTCTTAGTTTATGTATATATTTCATGTAAAAAATAATTGAAGTGAGCTTTTGTGTATAAAAATATTTATATTAAGTGGTGTGTAATGGAAAAAAGGTATGCTACTCATATATTCTTGTTCTCACTGTCCCAGTTATTGTAAAAGGGTGTGGATGGAAGAGTAAAAACAAAAGTGTGAGAGTAGGTTTGTTCATGAAAACAGTAATTTATAACAGGAGAAGAGGATAACCTCTACAATTTATTTGAAACATCATAGTTTAATACGAGCAATTGCCTATACTAGGTTACAAATATATATCGGTCCACAATATGCTACCAGAAATGAAAACTTGTCCTAAATGTTGCTTAAGTCAATATCACAACTAAAACTTAGGATTTATATAAATCCCAACTCCATCTTTTACTCCATTTAGCTTAATTAAATCGTTGACAAAATCATAGTGATGGCACATGCAGATGATATTAGGCATTGCCTTACAATTGTTGCTCAAAATTTGTCTAGAAAAGTAGCCTAAAACCAAATGCAATGATCCTTTATAAAGTGGCAAGATATAGTGCAGCAACGAAGCTAGAATTTAAGGGTGTGTTTGGAAGTGTTTTTATATTTTTGTTTTTAAAAGTTATTTTTGAAAACAGCCCTTTCTTATTTTTGAAAACAGCCCTTTTTTGTTTTTAAAAATTATTTTTAAAATAATATTTTAGAATAAAATTTTCAAAACTATTTTTAAAAACAACTTTACTAAACAAATTTTTTTGTTTTATTTTTTAAAAAACAAAAAATAGTTTTTAAAAACTGTTTTCAAACAGGCCCTAAATTTTGAGGGACCAAATTTTACAGTGCTTTGCTCCGATATTTAGAAGAATAAAAAAAGTAATCAACTAATTTTTGCAAGAGTTTTTTTTCATGTTTTTAATAAAATTTTCATGAAAAGTAATAAATTCATTGTAAAAAGTCACAAGTTTTTTTTTTTAAAAAAATATCATACAAGTTTTATTGGTAGAGTTAAATTTTTTATATAAAAATTTTAAATTTTTCAGAAGAACTCGTAAAAAAATTATAATTGTTTTCTTCATATTTACTAGAGTAATACTTAAATTTAAAAGTAAATAAATAGCATAATTAAAATTTTGTATTTTTTCCTATTACACATAGACAGTTATAAGGTAAGGAACAAACTTGAGACAACAAACAAGACTGAGAAAACACCACAAGGTCTGAAACAGAAGACATAAAACACAACAACTAAAACAAACATGATAAATATTCCTAATTAAAAGTCCTCAATAAATTGATTTTTCTGGGTTCCTCTCGGAGGAGAAATAGAGAAGGAAGTGTATTTTTTTATTTCTTGAAGTTTTAAGAGAGTTGAGGTTCAATTCTCTTGGATTTAAAGAACAAGAACCATCTCTTTTGGTAGAGAGTGCATGGTGCACTCTTCCATGAAATTTGGGAGGAGAAATTTGCTTGTGAACCTTTGCTGCATCCTTCGTGTAGTGGTGATGAAGATCTAAATCCATTTGCTCTTGTGACATATTGATGTTGGAGTTTTCCTATTGAACATCCTCCATATCCATGGAAGACTTGGTAGAAGAATTAGCATGAGACTGAGATACAAATTGAACATGAGAACAACCAAAATAATGTTTTGCACAAGATTGAAAATAAAAAGGGCATCGCATAAGGTTTGATAAGCAAAAACAATCACTTTAATCCTTCGTACATTGACTTTTATAATGTCCCAGTTGGCTACAATATAATTCAAGCAAACTTGAATAATCTTTTCCTTCTTGAATAATGCTAAAACCAAATTGTCTTGATTGGAAGGATAAATGCATCAAATCGCTGGGCTAAAAGAAATTTGTCCTTTTGTTAATTAAATTGGTAGAAATTGAGAAGGATTTGTAAGATAAAGCTTTGTTGTTGCACCAGTGGATAAGGCTTTTATTGGACCAGTGCAACAACCTCTCGAAAAGTTAGGAAAAGATAAAAACTACAAGTCTTTATCTCCTTATTATCTGGCTAATATAATTATACTATTAGGATAAGGATTTGAGGTAGTTCAGATAAATCCAAACAAACTAAAATTTTGAAATTTTTGGTGATGGATCGAAAGTCCTATAAATAAGGGTATTTGGGTCCTTAATGCCATAAACTATACATACAGCAAGAACACCATCGTTTTGAGAGATTGAGAGGCATTGGAAGCTCCTAAACGTAGTGCAAAAGGAGGGAGAGGCAATCAAAAATCAATAGCTGGAGATAATAAGTGTAATCCAACTTCTACTACAGCTTTTATTTTTTATCCTTAAGTGTTCAGAATAGAATACCCTTACATGTGGTATTAGAGCCTATAGTACCTTTGCTTTGATGTTATGGTTGCTGGAAATTTTTTTCAAAAATTACCCTATTTTTGCAAATTCTAGACCTATGTTTAAACTTGTTTTTTCTTGAGTTTTAAGTTGAGAAATCATTAAGGTAATGGATTTCTAACATTTCTGTGATTAAAATTAATAATTTGGACATTGAAATTACTGGAAATAGGCCAGGTCATGTTCCAGGTTCATCAGGTCTGTCTCGGGTCAGAATGACCTGGATAGAGGTAGGAGACGAGGCAAATGATAGATTGTTTTGCATTTAAGTGAAACAACATGTCGTTCATAACGAGGTTCGGGCTACCGTTTAGGGTTACAGTTGCGCCGTTTTGATGAAGCCCAAAATGACATGTCGTTTACTGGTCAGTCCAATTTTTTTTTTTCATTTTTTCCATTGTTAGCCTTAAAAGAAACTGTTAGCTCTAATGAGTTTGTTAAACCCTAAATTTATTTTGATGTTGAAGAACAATTTATCTTGTTATTGAAAAACAATTT
>JANHAO010012166.1:0-16548 GCA_026873985.1 Saraca asoca | reverse complement strand
AAAAAATATTATATTTATTTATAAATATATATTGTAATTATTATTTTTTCATATGAAAATAAGTACTTATAATATTAAATAACATGGTATAATAAATAATAAGCTGAAAATCAAACTTGACATGCATATTAAAATAGGAAATGTGTGTCTAAATTTTTTGAAATTATGGATACAACCCTAGAATCGAGCTTGACACGCGTGTCGAAATAAGAAACAGGTGTCTGAACTTTTTGAAATTATAGATACAATCCTGACACATTTCGTATTGATGTCGATGAATATCAATGTATTGACACGTAACAAAAATTAAGTCATCTCCAAACGTTTAATGTCAGATACTTTAAAGTGGCTGCAAGTACTGTATAAATCTCCTACGTAGAAATCTAGAGCTAGTCCCAGAAAATCTTGCAAATTGCAAAATACGGAGGATGTGAGAACCGTCACTTTACTAGAAATGGACAACCAAGATCACTAGGAAGATTATTACTCCTTGTGTTCTCTTCTATTTATTTGTCATTTAAAATAAATATATAAGAATTAAGAAAATTAATAAATAATTTTAATTTAAAAATGTTATATTTTATTAATTTATTTTATATTAAAAATTAATTGATATATAAAATAGTTGAACATTTATTAAAATGATAAGAATAAAAATAGCAAAAAGTAATAAATATATTTTTAATTTTTAAAATAAAAAAATAAAAATAGTTCATATTTTTTAAATGATAGATTAAAAAATTAATGAAATATATTTATCAGTGTCAAATTAGGGATATTTATCTAAGCATATCAATAAAATTGTGAAATTACATGGTTATACTATTTTTCCATATTGAAATAAAAAAAATACTACAACTCAATTCTTTAGTGGTGCAGCCCACTCATTGTTACTTTGGAGACATTTTCTAATGCTCGTTTGGCATAATGGAAATAGGTAGATGGAATGGAATGATCATCCTTTAATTCTATTTGGTACAATTAGTACTGAAATAATTATTACATTTAATTTTTATATTTGATGCTACATAATGTAAGAATGGAATGGAAAAGATTAGTCAATAATAATAATATTTTTATAAAAAATAATAAATATTTATTTTGAGTATTTCATTAATAATTTAATATAATAAAAACCTAGTCAGATAAATAATAAAAAATTTCATATTTTATAATTTATAAAATTTTTCTATAATAGAGCATAATAAATTTTAATTTATTATTTTCAAGCCTTTTAAAATTTCTTTGAATTTTCTGGATAGAGCAAGTATCAGTTTGCAAAGAGCAAGTAAATACGTAGATTGGAAATAGCAAGCATTTTACAAATAGCAAGTAAAAGAGCATAAAAGTAAATAGTAAAATAAAAAAGATACATTCAATGTATAGAGGTTTGATGGTCTAAAATGAATGCCTTTTGGGTTTACTCTTCTCTCTCAAAGCACTTGAGATTTATCCACTAGCACTTTATTTTTGTCAGTTCTACAACCTTAGGCACGATCTTAAAGGACTCAAGCAATCCCACATCTCAACTTGGGGATTTTCTAATGACAGTAACTCCTAGCTCTCAAGGATTATACAAGTGTTTATCTCGCTCAATCCAAAGCTAGTAAATTAAATATATTCAAAGATAAAAGAAATTTTCTTTTCTCAAACTCTTACTTAGAGTAGAAATGCATATGAAAAATAATTTCTCTCTTAAGAATAGCACAAAAAGATTAGAGAAGAAACTTGAAGCTCAATAGTTTTCTTGTTATGGTGTGTTTTCTTGAGAAAGATGAGGCTCATATATATAGGTGAAGCCAAGAAGCAAAAAGCAAAGGGTCAAGTAGTAGTCCAGCAAGTTTCCAACTATCATTGAGCTTTTATGTGGATGGTTATAAGCTATCATTTCACAAAGAACAAAGGAGACAACTACTGCTTGCACTTTCTAGGCATAGCTTGCTCTTTCTAATAAGTAATGACTAATACATTTTTCATTCTGAAATACCAAGTTGTATTTTGCAAGTGTGTTAGTGCAACAATAAGTTAAAAAACATAGTTGTTAATATGGTTGAAGTCAAGTCACTATCATGGTTTTGTAAAGAGCAACTTGCTCTTTTTGCCCAAATTTTACCTTCTCTTGGGAAACAAGTTCTTCAAATAGTAAAAATCAAGTCAAAACCTTTAAGTTACCTCAGTAATATATATATATATATATATAATAGTTATAGTACAATGGTAACAATATTTAACATGATTTCCATAAGATTAAATCAAAAAGACAACTAAACAAAATAATCTTCCAATGCATTTTATCTTATGCGACCAACTAAACAAGATTATCATCAAAACTTATATATAATTGAAAATATTATACCATGAGGGGTTTTCTAAATCTCTCCCTTTTTTATGATGACAACCCTACATAAGAAAGATAAGTTAGAACAAAAGACAAGGGACAAGAAATATTGAAGCTCAATAATTTGAAATTTCTTATTGTGTAGTCTTTCTTGTTTTCAGCATGGATGTCTTGCATGCTTATGCCTTATGTTGTCTATTTATTCTCCAAACCTATATTTTCATAATTTTCTCCCCCTTGGACATCTCAAAACATTTGAAAAGATAGGTTAGCAATAAAAGACACAAGTGTATTTAATGAATTAACATTAAAAACCATAAGGAGACTTGAATACAAGTATAACTAATAGTTTTAAGGGATATGGTAGCAAGTCCAAACTATTAGTGCATTAAAAAGCAGTCATATAATGCATTAATGGTAGAAAATTCTCATGTCATAACACAATAATCATTGCTATAAGATTGATCATCAATGACTAGGCAATGAACAATAGGTTATTAATAAGTACACCTATCAAAAGTAAAACCTAAGTACTACATGCAATGAATGCATATAAAACTGTGCACAAGAGCTCTAATTAAAATATAAAAAGACATGAGTAAAGGCCAAGTCCTATAATTAGGTCCTAAGAAAATGAGCCAAGACATCCTTGATTTGTTGCATAATTATATTGGGCATGAAGGCAATTTATTCTTGCATCTCTTGAAATTCCATAGCCATACTATTCTTCTAAGCAACTGACTCTTCTTTCAAGCTTAAGACTTCCATTTTTAACCACCCTACGTAGGTTTCCAAGGGATTTGTGCCATAACTAGCTTCATTCGTATTACTTGTTTCATTTGATGTAAATTAATCATGGTAGAGACAAATCCAACAAGGAGAAGTTCTTGAGGTTTAAGAGGTTGACTTAAAACATTTGAAAATAAATCATGCATATCAACCATAATAGGAAATGAGGAGTGCAAACCTCTAGGATAGTTTCTTGAAACATTTGGAATTGAAGAATTTCAAATCAATAAAATAACTTGTTATTGTTTGATAATTTTCAGAGTTGAGAAACTCAAGGATTAGTTCTCAAATAAGTCTTGGAGTAGTATGGACCCAAGAATCATAGGAGTGATCTTGGAAAGATCTAATAGATCTTCAAAGATAGGACTTGCATTTGAGATATGCAATAAAGTATGGGCACATTGCTCTCGTAGTGAAGAGACTTCTTCTTTCTTTGCTTAACCCATATCATCTTACTTTGGAACATTACCTTCCTTAGCCACTTCTTGCTTAGAATTTCTTTTAGCAATTAAATTACCAATTTCCACATGTGCTAGATTTGGTAAACATTTAGAAGTTTCGATCTCAAGAATCACACTTCTGGTGGACTCAGTATCTGAGTTAAGGGACTTAATTATGAAGGCACTTTCTTCAACATTCATGGCATAAAAAGGAGTGAAGGCCATAAACTCATTAATGATATCATCAATATCCTAATTTAAAGAAGGAATAGGTTCCTTTACCTCAAAATGTGCTTCATTTTCATTTAATTTGCATTATTTTTTGCCTCAAAATGTGCTTTTTCTTAAAAAATAGTGACTTGCTTTTTCCAAAATTGAACAACAAAATACACAGATTGATCATGAGTGAGATTAGAAGTATATTAGGATCAATTTGGGGCTTGAATAAAGGCTAAAACATGTGCTTGTTATGGATGAGGCTCATCCATGAGATCAATGACTACATTTTCATCTTGAACTGGTTGCCTGTTCTTTTGAGGTGGAACAACTCCACTTAGAAGTCTTGTGGATCTCCTTAAGCTGGAAACATCTCCAACACTTCTACTTATTCTTCTAAGAGATTTTACATACTCTTCTAGCTTTCTTTCTCTTTCTTTTGTCAACTTTCTCTTTGGCTTTTCCAAGGTCTTCAAAATACCTAGATCTTTTTAAGATAGGCACTTCAAAGAATGAGATACGCATAGCTTTAGGAGTAGAAGGAGTAGGATCAACATCTTGAGTGAAAATAGAATCACTCAAAGTTTGTTCAGAATCATCAAAATTAATAAAGTTTGAATCTGACCGCTTGTTCTTCTTGGAAGAAACAATATGTTGAGATTCAAAAGCAGAGAGCAGTTTACTTTGAACATCATGTTTCTTTACAATGTAATTTTTTGAATCAATTACTTTTCTTTTTCTTGAAATAGGCTTTGAGTATCTTCTCCAGTGAACTTGATTCCTTCACATAGATAATCAAACTAGAATCAGTCTCATTCCATATTAATGTTGGCATAAAACAATCAAGTGTGCTAATTGTATATTTTATCATTAAATTTGAAAAGTTTTTCCCATCCTTGCTTTTCCAACCAAGAAACATAATGAAGTTTCTCTTTCTAGAGAGAATCCATATCAACAATAAGGTGGGTCACACTTTCTTTTGGAGAATTGGTGACTGTTTTGGGCTTTAACTTCTAGATTTCTAAAAAGTGGGTCAGAGAATGTGAGAAGTTTAGTTTAGGAAGCTATGGATGAGTGTTTGATTAAGGTTCGACAATGGTGAGGACATGGGTTTTATAAAAAGAGGTTAAGGTTTATGAAGAGGGCAAATGGAATTTTGAGTAAGTTTTTCTTATGTGGGGTAGATTTGGGTGAGAGTGTAACACAAAAATGTGTAAGAATGAATGAAAGAAATTGCATAAAAAAAAAGTAGAAGTCAAAAAATAGAGTTCCAACGATTTTGGTTTTCAAAAACAGCAAAGGGAAGAATAAAGAAGATGATAAACAGATTTTTGAATTTTTGAAAAAATTTTCACAAAAATAGAAATAGGCTTTTTGAACCTTTTTGAAGATAAGACAAAAAGCAAACTAAAAGGAAGTTAAAGAACTGATTCTGTTCAAACCGTAAAATAGTTTTTGGGTTTTAACAAAACTAATCTATTTTAAACTTATTTAAAATTCTAAGTTAAGTTTTTAAAGCATTGAAAATAGTTTTGTTTTAAAAGAAAAAAAACTAACACAATTTTGAAAACTAAGTTATTTTGAAAAGAGAGAATAGTTATTTAAAAAAAAATTATAAACAGTTTATTTCAAAATATTTTAATAATATAAAAAAAACTATACAAAAAAGTTATTCTCTAAACCTTTATAATAAAAAGGAAACATATATATATATATTTGAAAATATTTAAGTAAAATATTTGATATCAAATTTGAATAGCTAATCAAATTGTAAAGGAAAAGTGAAAAATTAATTTTTATAATAGACCAATGAGGTCAAACTTTTAAAAATTAAAAAAGAAAATCTTTGAGACAAAAAAAAAACATTTAAAATAAAGTAAACTTTGGGAATATAAGTTTTAAAGAGATAAGATGTAAAAAGGTATGGATTACCATGCACACACGTGATAATAGGATAAAGGCTTGTTTGGGGCATTCAATATATCTAATGTGCATTAGTTAGGAAAAAAAAAGTGTGTTACAACTATTGACTATTCATCTTCGACTTATTCCCATTTTCTATCTTGATCTCATCTTAATCCTTCTTTTTGGAGAGATTAAGGTGCTCACTCTTTTCTTATTCATATTTTTCAAATTTTTTTAAATAAAAATTATTATACATGATATGTATGCAATGTATTCAAATAAGACAGACATGTAAAAGCTTAAAAAATCACAATCCAACATTTTTAAACTATGATTGATTGAGATTAAACATTCTAAGTTCTTTTCAAATAAAACAAAATCGATCTTCGTTTAGGGGTTTTGTAAGAATATCAACAAGCTAATTTTTTATATTTATAAAATTAAACTCAATATCCCTTTTAGAAACATGATCTCTTATAAAATAATGTTTAATCTCAATATATTTGGTTCTAAAATGTTGAATAGGATTTTTGGTCAAATTAATAACACTTGTGTTGACGATGAAATTTGGTTCGTATGGAGGACTCGAACTTCAGCTAACAGGAAGGAGTTCTGGGACTCAATGCTGCTTCCGAAGTGCAGAAGAGAAAGGACCGAGAGGAAGAAGGAAAAGAGAAAAGACGAGTTTAATGTGGTTCAGCCAAATTCGGATGGTACCAGGCCCTACATCCACGGTGGAGCTTTTATTGATGTATTGAAAGTAATTTACAGATTTTCTGCTTACAAGACTTCGTCCTTTCCTCTTCTAACAATGCAATCCTATTTATAGAGGGAGGAGGAGTTACATGCATTAATTAGAAGCTACAGTTGTGTTACATTAAGTTATAAATAAGAAAAGACAGCAAAGAGGCTACAATCCGGCTATTGCAAGAAGTAGGCTACAGAATGGTCTCCCTAGGTTAGCAGTAGGCCTGAACCCGTTGACGTCTGATGCTTGGAGTTGTCTTGCCAAGCAAGATACTTGGGCATCCTAAGTGGGAATCTTAAGCTCGAGGGTGTCATAGAGACTGCTGTGGCGAGCTTGGTGTTGCTACGAGCCTTGTGGCTTCCTCGTTAGGGATGAGGTGAGGCTGGCTTCGGGAAGGATACCGAGGCTACCTCACTATGCCACTTTCTGGTGGGCGAAGCGAGGCCTGCCGAAAGCTTCCCGAAGAAGCGAGGAACTTGGTCTTGGTCACGCTCGGGGACTTGTCCTCGCGAGGCCACTTTTCGTATATAACATAAGCCTCCCAACTCTCGGTTTGCTCTGTGGACCAGGAGTTGTAGGTTTCCGAGGCTTGATTCGTATCTTCAGCCATTGTCCTTCTTTAATTGAGATGTCTTGTCAAATGTCTTTCCATCCTATTTTAGGCCATGCTTTCCCCTGTTTGCCATTTTTGGTTGTTAGCGTGGCATTGTCACTCGTTTTCAAGCCGTTGGATGAAGATCAGGTCAGATACCTTCTGGATTCTTCAAAGGGCCGAGCGGGTCTATTTATAGCTTAGGGCATTCTTTCCTTTTTCGTCCTAGAAAAGCTTAATGGAGGAGACTGAAGAGCCCCCTGTGTTTTGGTGTCTTGGCTTCTGGCGAAGCTTGGTGAGACATGGATGGCCTGTTGCAAAGCGTAGGGAGATGTGGATAGCCTGTTACACGTGGCTTCATCGCGGCATCCGTCAGGTTGGCTCTTGGGAAATCCCATGGTGACTTCTGGCCACCTTCTTTGGTCGTTGCTTGTGGTGCAGCTACCTGGCCAGCTAACTTCTATGACTTTTTGATTTACTCTGTGTCTGGCTCAGGAGGACGTGCCAGATGGATATAAGCAGGAGAAATTTTGGGGCTGCTGCTCTGTTACCAAGCACAAGCCCGACGACTGGTAGCTGGCTTTGTGACTACTTTTTTACAGGAATCGTAGTGCCAGGCTTCCAGTCTTTTTCCCCTGATGTACAGTTGTGAGTGAGAAAGAGGGATCGCATGCAAGTTGTACCTGAGAGGTCTCGTTTGAGACATGAGAAACTCGCCCACATGAGAGCTATGGGAAATTCGTGTGGAAGTTATAATGATTTTGTTTCAGTTTCTTTGTGCCATAGTGGACTGGTGGCTAGTCTTTTATTTTGTTGTGGCGAGGTGAAAATCATTCACTGAGTTTTCATTTTGAGTTTCCGTGGCCATGAGGTATGCTCGAGGGTCGTCTCACCCTTCAGGTGCTACGAGGTAGGCTCATGGCCGTCTCACCCTCAATTTTATTTTCGTAACCACGAGGTAGGCTCGGGGGCCATCTCACCCTCGGGTGTTGCGAGGTAGGCTCATGGCCATCTCACCCTCAGTTTTGTTTTCGTCACCACGAGGTAGGCTCAGGGGCCATCTCACCCTCGAGTGTTGCGAGGTAGGCTCATGGCCGTCTCACCCTCAGTTTTGTTTTCATAATCGCGAGGTAGGCTCGGGGGCCGTCTCATCCTTGGGTGCTGCAAGGTAGGCTTATGGCCGTCTCACCCTCAATTTTATTTTCGTAACTGCGAGGTAGGCTCAAGGGTCGTCTCACCCTCGGGTGTTGTGAGGCAGGTTCATGACTGTCTCACCCTCAATTTTGTTTTCGTAACCGTGAGGTAGGCTCGGGGGCCGTCTCACCCTCAGGTGTTGTGAGGTAGGCTTATGGCCGTCTCACCCTTAGTTTTGTTTTCGTAATTGCGAGGTAGGCTCGGGGGCCGTCTCACCCTCAGTTTTATTTTCGTAACTATGAGGTAGGCTTGGGGGTTGTCTCACCCACGGGTGTTGCGAGGTAGGTTCATGACCGTCTCACCCTAAGTTTTGTTTTCGTAACCATGAGGTAAGCTCAGGGGTCATCTCACCCTTAGGTGTTGCGAGGTAGCTTCATGACCGTCTCACCCTCAGTTTTGTTTTCATCTTGCTGTAGCGAGATTGCATAGTAATGTTGTAGCGAGGTGAAAATCGTTCGCTGTAGCGAGATTGTAATGACGGAGTAAAGAACTCTTTGTCTAGATAATGGTTAGCCAATCGACAATTTATATTGATTCAACATACAACAGTCGGTACACTAGACACCATTGATAACAAATGAATGTTACAGGATCAGAATATGGTTCAGATAGAGGGCTCAGGCTCTTGGGTGATAACTCGCTGAGCCTGTTGAGCACGCTGTCCCGATGGTCTTATCACGTAATCCTGTAATCGGCCTTTACTAATGAGATCTTCTATGGCATCTTTTAGTGTTCGACACTCTGAGGTGGTGTGTCCAACCTCTTTGTGATAAGCATAAAACCTGCTTTGGTCTCTGGACTTGATAGATGCCCTTAACGGTCTGGGTTTTCTAAAGTCCTCATTATGCCTCTCTGCGGTAAAGATTTTGTCTTGTGTGTCTGACAGGATGTTGTAGCTCTTGAGGCGACCTTCGAGCCGCTAAGGTTTTGCCTTCTTTGTAAGATGAGGAGTGGGATTGTCGTGACTCTCGCTACCCCTCTTTTTGCTCACGATAGGACCGCTGTGGCTCGCTTTATGCTTGGGTTCCTCCGTTCCGAAGGTTTCTTCCCATCTTATTTGCTTGGTCGCCCGATTGTAAAATTCAATGAGATCTCGAGTGGGGGACTTGTAAAGGCTTCTGTACAACTTGCCATCTTTATGAAGTCCTGCTGAGATAGCTGTTAGAATACTTTTCTTCGAGGGATTCTCCACGGAATTAGCCTCGTGCCTAAATCGGGTTACATAGTCTTTGAGTGACTCGTCCTTGCGTTGAAAAATCATCGCAAGGTGGCAGGGAGGCGCGAGTTGCTTCTTCAGCACTTGATATTGTTAACAAATTTCCTTTGGCATTCTTCCTAGCTGCTGATGCTACGCGTAGTCAGGCGCCTGAACCAAGCGCGAGGCAATGCCCCTAGCGTGGCGGGGAAGATGCGGCACTTCACCAGGGGGACAATCGTCTGGAGGTCTATTTGAGTATTGAACGCGTCCAGGTGATCACTTGAGTCGCTATTCCAGTCGTACAGCGGGATAGTGGGCACTTTGAGCTTCTACGGGAGACGTTGCTTCTCGATCTCTGTGGAAAATAGTGAGGTTTCCTCATAACAAGGTTGATTATTTTGAGGTTGTGGGTGCTCCTCTAGTTGTTTCAGCCTCTGGAGAACCTCTTCCATTGCTGGACGCTGATCTTTGCGCTAAGGGGTCGAGCTTTCTACCCGCTGCGAGCCCTCCAATCGCTGGCTATCACGGACTTCTCTCTAAGCTTCCTCGCGAAGCTGCTGGAGTTGTACCATGACTTCTTCTTGTCTTTAAGCATTTTGTGCTTGTGCCTGAGCAAGCACCTTGATGGTCTCAGCCAACTCTCTGATATTATTTTCAAGTGCCGATTGGGACTGATCGGGCATTTGAGCATCTTGAATTTCAAGCCCAACGGTGTGTTACTGAGAAATCGAAACTGTAGAACTCCGAGTTGTTCTCCCTCTAGCCATTTTTACACTACAATGGAAACTTCAAAAAGAAAATGATCCCCATAGATGGCGTCAAAATGTTGACGATGAAATTTGGTTCGTACGAAGGACTCGAACTTCAGCCAATAGGGAGGAGTTCTGGGACTCAATGCTACTTCCGAAGTGTAGAAAGGAAAGGACAGAGAGGAAGAAGGAAACGAGAGAAGACGCGTTTAACGTGGTTCGGCCAAATCTGGACGGTGCCGGACCCTATGTCCATGGCGAAACTTTTATTGATGTATTAAAAGTAATTTACAGATTTTCTGCTTACAAGACTTCGTCCTTTCTTCTTCTAACAATGCAATCCTATTTATAAAGGGAGGAGGAGTTACATGCATTAATTAGAAGCTACAGTTATATTACATCAAGCTATAAATAAGAAAAGACAGCAAAGAGGCTACAATTCGGCTACTACAGGAAGTAGGCTGCAGAATGGTCTCCCTAGGTTGGTAGTAGGCCTAAACCCGTTGACGTCCGATGCTTGGAGTTGTCTTGCCAAGCAAGATACTTGGGCGTCTCGAGCGGGAATCCTTAGCTCAGGGGTGTCATGGAGACTGTTGTGGCGAGCTTGGTGTTACTACGAGCCTTATGGCTTCCTCGTTAGGGATGAGGCGAGGCCAACTTCGGGAAGGATGCCAAGGCTACCTCGCTATGCCACTTTCTGGTGGGCGAAGCAAGGCCTGCCGAAAGCTTCCCGAAGAAGAGAGGAACTTGGTCTTGGTCGCACTCGAGGACTTATCCTCGCGAGGCCGTTTTTCGTATATAACAACTTGTTTTATCACAAAGTATAAGGATGTGTTCAAAAATCAAACCATAATCACCAAGTTGTTGTTTTATCCATAATACTTAAGTACAACAACTTCCAACTGTCACATATTTAGCTTCAGTTGTGAAAAAAGCAACTAAAGCTTGCTATGCCAAGAGACAAGGCATTGGCCTAGAAAGTGACATATGCTACTAGTGCTCTTTCTATCAAGTTTACAACCTATATAGTTAGCATTTGAGTATCCAATAAGATCAGAACATTCATTTTTAGGATACCACAAGCCAAAATCTTTTGTTCCAAATAAGTATCTAAAGATTTTTTTTCATGGCAATCAGATGAAATTCTTTAAGATTAGATTAATGCCTTGCACTCAAGCATACATTAAACATAATATCTTCTCTACTTGAAATTAAGCAAAGGAGTGAGTGAATCATACCTCTATACCATTTCTCATCTACTGGCTTACTATTGTCATCTTTAGTAGATGGACCTATAAGAGTGCCAAGGACTTTTGCATTTTCCATCTCAAATCTCTTTAAGAGATTTTTAGTATATATTTGAGTTGATTTATCAAGATACCATCTTTAATTTGTTTCATTTGAAGTCTAAGAAAAAATGTAAGTTCTCCCATCATACTTATTTCAAATTCTCCATTTTTCTAAATTCATCAAGCTTGTTAGGGAAAACCAACTTTGTGCCAGTGTTTGGATGGTCTTACAATTTGAGAACAAGTTTCCACACTTCATTCTTTTCAAATTAAGTGAGTTCATCTTGCATGGCTTTGATTTAACTTTCATCATTCAAGGCTTTATTAACATATTTCGACTCAATGTGAGAGAGAAGTGCTAAATTGTTATTATTTTTTTGGAATTGAGGATCTAGTTTGAATTCCTTGAGATGGATCACCAATGATGTATTCCAGTGGGTAGCTAAGCATGTGTCTCCATTCTCTAGGAAGATTTTGACATGGCCTTTTTGATGTTGTTCCTTGGGTTACTTATTTAAGTTCACTTGCTCTTTTAGGTCTTCTTGCTTTTTTTGGATCGACTTGCTCATTCAAACTATTTCATTGTACTTTCTTCTTCTAAGCATTTGATGAAGTAGCATTCTCTTTGTCATGAAATCATCTACATCGTCGATTAAATGCTTTCTCAAAGGAATATCATTAGTTTCATCAAATATAACATGTATAGATTTCTTAATCACTAGAGTCCTTCTTTAATAAACTCTATAAACTTTGCTAGTGATAGAGTAACCCAAGAAAATACCTTTATCAGATCCTGAGTTAAAATTTTCTAGGTGATCTTTCCCATTGTTCAAGATATAACATTTATAATCAAAATATGGAAGTAACTTACATTGGGTTTCGTTTCTTTGCAAAGCTTATTAGGGGTTTCTTTAAGATGGGACATATCAAGCACCTATTAATGATATAATATGATGTGTCTATTGCTTCCTCCTAAAAATATTTTGTAACATCATTTTCACAAAGCATAGTTCTAGCTATATCAGTTAAAGTTCAATTATTCCTTTCTGCTACCCCATTTTGTTAAGAAGTTCTAGGACATGAAAAAATATGGCTTATACAATTATTTTCACAAAAAATTTGAAAAATATAATTTTCAAATTTCCCACTATGATCACTTCTAATGCTTGATATGCACACACCTTTTTCATTTTGAACCTTTTTGTAAAACTTTTCAAATTCATACAAAGTATCATCTTTATGAGCAAGAAAGAGTATCTAAGTATATCTTAAGAAATCATCAACAATAACTAACCCTTATCTTTTGCCACTAAACCTTAGACATTTTGTAGGTCCAAAAATATTCATATGCAATAGCTTCAAAGGTCTAGAAATGGCAATAACATTTTTAGGTTTAAGAGATGGTTTCACTTGTTTCCCTTGTTAACAAGTATTGTAAATATGATTTTTCTTAAAATTGGTTTTGTGAAGACCACGTACTAAATTATTTTTGTAAAGATTTGAAATAAAATGCATGTTTACATGCCTAAGCCTTTTATGATATAACCAACTTGGATCATTGTAGAAATAAAACATTTTGTTTCCTTTGGAGGAACATCCTTTAAGGAAATTGCATAAATATTATCTTTTCTTTGGCCCAATAATAATATTTTGTTATTGATAATGCTATGCACATAACAATGAGGGGATTTAAATATATCTATGTAGCCTTTGTTACAAAGTTAATTAATGCTTAAAAGGTTATATTTGAGTCCTTCATCCATTTTAACATTATTGATATGAAATGAAAAGTTTATATCAATTTTACTAATACTGATGATTTTGCATCTAGTGTCATCAGAAAAACTACTTCACCTCCTTGAGTTAGTTTGAGAGAGAAGAACTTACTTGAATCTCTTGTCATGTGTTTTGAACAACCACTATCAATAAACTAGTAGTCCTTTCTGATCCTTGATTTGAGGCTAACTTGTAAAGAGTGAGTTATCTATTGTTAGGTACCCAAATCATTTTGGGTTAGTCTCATACTTCTTTTGATATTAACCTCTTGATACCCAAGTATATACATCTATATCACATGATTTTCTTTTGTATGCATAAGATTGTGACACTTGTCCATTTTTACCACAATAGTTACATGTGATGTGAGGAGTAAATGAGTTACTAGCTTTTACAAAATAATTCTAGTAATATTTCTTAGTAGTTCCTCGAACATAGCCAACTCTCCTTTCATCAAAAGACCATATTTGTTTTCCAAAAAGAGTATTTAAATTCCTTTTGCTTTTTACAAATCAAGCAAGTTCACTTTTTAACATTTTGATTTTTCTTTTCAATTGATTATTTTTGTTTTTCAATTTTTTTTGAAAAATTATTTTTCTTTAAAGTGACATATTCTTTTTCCAAAACTTCTTTTTCTTTTTTCAAATAAGCAAGTTTTTTTTTATAAAACTCCTTTTTCAGTTTTGAAAACAACTTGAAGAAAACTTACTTTGTCCTCCAAAAGTTCTTTTTCTTTTTCTAAAGAAGTAACCTTATTTGATAAAATATCATTTTTCAATTTCTAAATCATTTTGAAAATCACTTAATTTTTTTTCCAAAAACTCATTTTCAAAAAGCAATATTTGTTTTTGAAATCTCCAACTCCTTCAAGTAAACTTGTTTTTCCTTTTTCAAATATTCAAAGAACATTTAAATAACAAAATATCAAAAGCTTTTTGTAACTTATAATAAGGTATAGGATTTTCAAGATAGTAGTCATTTATTACCTCAGTATAATGATCTTTTGCCATGAAGTAAAAATTTGTCCCTTCCTTCTCATATTCTTCTTCATGATCATCTTCAAAGAAGACAAGTTCATCATTCTATAAAGCCATCAATGCTTTCTTTTTTGAAACCTTTTCTTGAGATTTGGACAATTAACCTTTATATAATCAAACTTTTTACATTCATAGCATGTTAGGACTTGGTTACTATTTTATTTTCTTGTTTGCTCTTTCCTTAAAGGAGGTTTTCTTGTATCTAGCCCTTTTATTTTGATAATATTAAAAAGGTCTTTTTGCTAGATATATCATTTCATCATTTTCATTTTTTTTTATCATGAGTATCTCTCATATATGTTTTTTCATATGCCAAGAGTTTACCTATATGTAAGAGTTTCAAGATTGCTGCCTTCTTAAATTGCATCACATTTGGATTACTATAAGATCTTCTAAGACATCATAGGATCTTTAGGATAAGATCATGTTTGGGAATGATTCTTCCAAGAGAATGAAGATCAATTATAATGGTGGAAAGCCTTTCAAACATGGTTTCAATTGATTCACCTTCTTCCATTTGAAAGATTTCATATTCTTGAATAAGAATACTCACACATATTTGCCTTCCTTGCTTGGTTCCTTTGAATGTAACAAAGAACTTTCCCATATCTCTCTTGCTGTTGTGCATTTAGATATTTTCTTGATTTGTTTTGGAGCCATGGCGCATATGATTGCATTTTTTGTTTTAGCATGAAGATTGCTCTTTTTATTTTCATCTTCACTCCAATCTTTCTTTGGTTTAGGAACATCCTTTCCATCTTACTTTGTCGCTGGAGTGGTGTATCCTTCCTTAATGATTTTTCACATTTCATTATCAATGGCTTGAAGATAAATCATCATTTGATACTTTTAGTAATCCTAGCTAATGTCATCAAACAATGATGGTCTTGTAGAATATCCCTCTTGACCATGAGAATCCATTATGTACCTACAAGATCTTTACTCAAAGCGATTAAGCTTTCAATAGAGATCGAGCTCTGATACCAAATGATAGTATTAAAACACCAAGAAGGGATGAATCGGTATAAAAATAATTTTCAAGCCTTTTAAAATTTCTTTGATTTTTTTGGAAAAGGCAAGTATCAATTTACAAAAAGCAAGTAAATATGTAAATTAGAAATAGTAAGCATTTTGCAAATAGCAAGTAAAAGAGCATAAAAGTAAAGAATAAGATATAGAAGATATAGTCAGTGTATAGAGGTTTGATGATCTAAATGGAATGCTTTTTGGGTCTATTCCTCTTTCTTAATGTCAAATGAGCAGTTGAGGATTATCCATTAATACTTTGTTTTTATCCCTTTTACAACTTTTGTCACTTGATCTTAAAGAACTCAAGCAATCCCACCTCTCAACTAAAAGATTTTCTAGTTTCACACCAAGACAATAATTTCTAACTCTCAAGTATTATACAAGTGTTTATCTCACTTAATCCCAAGCTAGTGAATCAAAATACATTCAAAGATAAAAAGAATTTTTCTTTTCTCAAACTCTCACTTAGAGTAGATATGTATATAAAGAATAGTTTCTCCCTTAAGAATAGCACAAAAAGATTAGATAAGAAGCTTGAAGCTCAATAGTTTTATTGTTGTGGTGTGGTTTCTTGAGGAGGAAAATGCTCGTATTTATAGGTGAAGCCAAGAAATAAAGAGCAAAGGGTATAATAGTAGTCTAGCAAGTTTCTAGTTATCATTGGACTATCATATGTCTGACCATGAGCTGTCATTTTGCAAAAAGCAAAGGAGACAACTACTACTTGCTCTTTCTAATAACTACTACTTGCTCTTTCTGATAAATAATGACTAAAACAATTGTCATTCTGCAATACTAGGTTGTATTTTGCATAAAGTGTGTCTAACACAACAACAAATTCAAACATATAACTATTACATAGTCAAACATAGTTTTGCAAATAGCAACTTGCTTTTTCAATTTAGTTTTTATCTTTTCTTGAGGAACAAGTTCTTCAAGCAATAACATCAAGTTAAAACCTTAAGTTATCACAGTAAAACATATATATAATAGTTACAACTCAAGGATAATAATATTTAACAAAATTTCCTACAAGATTAAGTACAAAAGACAACTTAATAAAATAATTTATCAAGGTATTTTGTCTTATGCAACTAACTAAACAAAAACATTATTAAAATTTATAAATAATTGAAAATATTATATCATATGAGATTTTCTCAATTAAGAACTCCAATCAAATAAAAATTAAATTATTAATTTTATCCATCACAAATCTAAAACAATAATTTATCTGAAAGTTTACTC